>BGPR01020060.1:0-23408 GCA_013235015.1 Araneus ventricosus
CAGTTTCTCACCATCGTAAACATTCAGTTCATTTGTTAGATATAAATGAAATAAAAACTCCACAAAAAATAATAACCTCTGTGGACCTAAGTTTCATGAAGTTTAAGATGTAATAGTAATTAAAAAGAAAAATTTGTACAAAACAGTAGTCCAATTTTCATTAAGTCTTAAATTGTTAAATCAAGCTCATAAACAATTTGGTCATCCTGGTGTCCAAAAAATATTTAATTTAATTACCCCTCAGTATCATTAGCCTAATATTACCTCTGATATAACTGAATTTGTTAAACATTTCTGTGTTTGTCAACTTAACAAAAAACGAAAACAGAAAAGATTTGGCCTGCTCCAACAAGTACCTCTTACTAGTACACCTTTCGAATGTAATTTTGTAGACACTGTTGAGGTTTCAATTATTACAATTTAACAGAAAAATTTCTTCATATTGTGATTGACCATGCGACAAGGCGTGTTTGGGCTTTTACTTCAAAAAATGAAAATTCTGAAACTTACATTAATATTCTAAAACTAATTTTCCAAATTCAAATCCCTGTAAAATTATTAATTGATAGAAATGGTGTATTTACTTCTTCTAGATTTAAGAAATTCTTAAGAAATTATAACGTAAAGCACCTTTTAACAACGGCCCATCACCCACAAACGAATGGCAAAGTTGAAGGCGTTAATCCATCATTAGTAACTAGGCTTAAATGTAAAGTTAATTCCTCTTCCACTAAAGTTCCTTGGACCAAATTATTAGAAAGTGTTACTAATGAATATAACTTAACTCCCCATTGAATAACCAAATATCAACCTGCATACTTGTTGCTTGGTGCATTACCTTATGCTTCCCCTCTTGGTCAAAATAGTTATTATGAACCTGTTAACGAAGCTCTAATCTGGCTTTACAAAGACTATCATAACAAAAACAAAACAAGATATGATGCACATTTTGTTGACAAGAAATTTAACCCAGGTGATATTGTTGTTTATGAAGAATTCCGTTATCCCAATACTGGAAAATTAAGTCCTTTTTCTGGCCCATATGAAATTATTAAACAATGTTCTGAAGTAAAGTATGAAATTAATAAACCAAATTCTTTAACAAAACAGCCTACACAAATTGTGCATATTTCTAAATTAAGATGTTTTCATTCACCATATAACCTTGCACTAAGTCATGAATAGTAAATTAACTTTATATGACTATATATAAAAAAAAAGCTTGTCTTCCTTTATAATTCTGTCCCTTTTGGTACGAGTCAGTCCGTTCAAAAATCATTTCCCCGTGGAGGGCTGAATCTTATATATTTTTCTTTGGTGTTGTTGCCCAAAGAACAAAATAATGATGATAAATGAAACAAATCTTACTATTTAAAACAGCGTTTAACAAAATTGTGTTTTGTTTTGTGCATTTTCTCTCTTTTCCTCTCTGGGAGAATGCATGAAACAGATCACAAAGACATAGTCCCTTTTTTGCCCAGACTTGGTGATACTCCTAGTTGCTTAGGCAAAATCATCAAGATTAAAGATACTGATGTTAAACTGAACAAAATGTCACTGACATCAAACATTAGTATATTCATATTTTTCTATTTGAAACATATTTGTATCTTTGTTTATAAAAATGTTCTTTCATACCATTTTAGATGCACGTACACTTGGATATTTACATTTAATTTATTTTTCATATAAACAAATCAGTAGTTCAATTTGCTATTGAAAGAACTTGTATTTGAAGAACTTTTCATCATGTGAATGGAACTTTTTTACAGTCAACTAGCTAGTGTTTATTGGAATTCTCCAGGGAACATGATATATAATAGAAAATTTTTGTGTACATATTATTGAAATAATTTTTATATTTATATGAGTATTTTCTATGTTTTGATAAATATCCTTGCATTTATATTTTTGCTTGTACTCACTGAAGTGCATTTGAAAAATGTGGATATCTTATTGTACATTTACTGTCAATATTATTAAATTCAAACCCATGGCAGCAATTAAAGCAATTTATCAACATTTTAATAGTACTTTGTAATTTATCCAGCTTCGCAGGTTCTGCGATAGAAAGGACCCTGCTGTCGTACGACTCTTACGAAATTGTGATATTTAATTTTTTTGACTTTCTTAAATCATTTTTAACGACACCTCATTTTAATTTCTTCTACTTCCATCGTAATAAGCGCACTACAACTTTCTTTTCGAGTCACGACTCTTTTCCGGGGAAATTCCCTTCTCTGGGTACTTAAACTTTCTGCGCATTCCTATCTGCCCTTTTTTGACTCCAACATGTAAACGAATAACAACGTCTCGCTGCTTCGCCCGTTAACACTGGATTACTGGTAATGGAGCTACATAAAAACTGAATCCTTTACCCATGAAGAAATTATCCTAATATCCTCAATGACTGAATAAAAGAAGATTAAGCCAAATATTGTCTCTTCCATGACCAAACTGGACTACACCTCACCTTCGTCAAAGCATGATATAATATATATAAATAATATCTGCTTGGACGATGATACATTTTTTCCTTATTTAAAGTGTATTTCATAAAAAGTTAATTAGACTGTTCTGAAGATAAATAATCTACAAAAAATTCTACTTCAGGGTGTTCCAAAATGGGCTGACGGTTTTCAAAATGATAATGCAAGTAAGCGGTGACATATATTTAAGTCATTCTTGCGTAATATAAATGTGCCAAGTCAGGAATTTTTTTTAGTTCACTTTATTCTGTATTTCAAAATTTCACCAACAGATGGAGCTGACCATCCAGTCTGTCAATCAAAGGAAAACTCATAGAAATTACATGGCAATATTCTCGAAATGTCCGTCTCAGCCAAGTAAAGAATTAGGGGTGACATTCTCAAAAGTCTTTATTGGAATAGTTCACATACATCACAGACGAGCAGCACCAGGTCGGCAATTGTGGTAGGTTTTTTTCGGTACACTGCATTCTTCAAGTGGCCCTACAAGAAGAAATCGCACAGATTGAGATCTGGCGTAGTCACTGCATGCCTCATATACAGCAACATGATGCTTCAACGCTATCTGTTGGAGAAATTTTGTACTACAAAAGAGTGAACTAAAAAATTCCTGACTTCGCAGATTTATATTCCGCAAGAATGACTTTAATATCTGTCACTATTTTCTTGTAATACCATTTTGAAAACCTTCAGTCCATTTTGGAATACCCTGTACTTTTTTTCACTAAAATTCCTTCTCCATCACTGTACATTAAAAGAAGGTGATTAAGTTCGGAGACTCTCCCCTACATACATGTCAGGGGATACAACTTAAATTCTACTATTGACATCAAAAATCTTTCCATATTGCTACAATCAATGTAGAGACAGCACCAGATTAATCAGGGCGAATTATCCCTTTTATAAAAAGAATCTTCATGACAGCAAGTATCAGTCAGAAAGTTATTGATGCAATCGAAAATTTGTACAAAAATCCTCTACTAAGCTAAAGAGGAGCATATTAGTGAAAAAACACCCAACCCAAACAGTACCAGATTAATTAGTGCGAATCCCTTTTATAAAAATAATTTCCATGACGGCTATATGAATCAGAAGTGATTGATGCAATCGAAAGTTTGTACAAAAATCCTCTACTAAGATTAAGAGGAGCATATTAGTAAATAGAATCCAACTTGGAAATTATGGTATGCGAATTTTAGATACGCTGATGTGAACAGCAGTGAAGAAAATTTTTCCTATATTATATAAAACGCTTATGCGTGGCACAAAGAGGACCTTTATTTCTTTCTCCCCGTTGGTAGCGATCAGTTTGTTTACCAATTTCAACCCTGACGCCGAGCATTCCGCTAACTGGTATCGCGATGAAAATTCGTTACTTTTTTTTAATTTATTGATTTAAATTGAGTTTTTTTGCCAACTGCTGAATACAATTTGCATAGAAAGGGAACCCCTGGATGAAAGATTTTGGAGAAGATCGGCCAGAAATACCGCCGACAGGCTTGGGCGAGCACGCAGCGAGCAACAAATGGCTAATAGGGTGAATTCCGATGTCGAAACGAACGTTTAAGAGCACGATTGCGGTATGATTTCGGAAATATGCAATTTTTGACAAGTTCTTTATTGGTGAAATGAATGAACTAACAAGTATACCAAATGCTATCGTGTCGCCAAACTCTGAAATTTAAAATTGTTTCTCTAGGGAAGTTTTGTGAATTTTCGAGATAGTACCCTTTTATGATACTAATGGTGATCATACTATTTGCTATGTGTTAATATAAAAATTACAAATAAGGACCAGAGAAATTCTCTTTAGAAAAGTTCTCTTGCACACTGCTCTCGGAGAATGATTCAAGTTGCATACTGTTTGCAACGTGTATACATATAGATTAGATTTTTTGGCACAGTGTTTGTACAGAATATTTTATCCCAGATTATTTTTACTGTAAGTGAATTATTTCATTCTGCTTATGGTGAATGATAAAACTGCACACTTTTGCAACATGAAATTAATATAACCCCAACAGTGATTCCTCCCTTAAATACATGTAAATCAAAGGTTTTCCAGGTTGTTGTATATTTATGTTGCATATTGTTGGCACATTATTAACTCAGAATAATAATTCTTTCTGTGATACTAATAAGCATACCTATACTAAAGTACTTTAGTATTCGATGCTCGAATGGAACTGCATAAGCAGTTTCGGGGGTTGGCGAGTGAAAGCGAGCAGGTGGCGGAGCCCCTAGTTATATTTTATTATGGACTTTCCTCATGTGTTGCATGGCTATCGAGACGGCTACTTAGTATAAACTGTTGATCTAAATTTAGGGCGATTTGAATATATATATTTCTGTACATCTTTTCGTGTTTACACTAAAAATTAATGATTTAAATGAAGATTATGAGCTTGTTAAAATTTAAAAATCAAAATTTGCTGGAATTGAAAAAATTGAAAATATTTTCATTAGCATAGCGCCTGTTTGAAAAGTAAATCGAATCCAACTTGGAAATTATGATGGAAATGATGTGCAAATTTTAGATATGCTGATGTGAACAGCAGTGAAGAAAATTCAATTATATTTTATTACCTCCATTTTGAATTTTCATAATTTTCGCAGACTATAATGCAATGTTTTCATGCGTAAATAAGCGCAAAATAATTCGATTCTTTTAGAATTTTTATTAGATTGGGCACACATATTTGAAATATAAATAAATTATGCTATTTAATGTGCCTAATAATTTAAATGATATCTTCTTTCTCGAACAGCTTTCAAGACCCTTTTTAACAATATTTAAGAGCCATGAATATCGCATTAGCTCAGTATTTTCAGTCAGAAATAGCTTCCTTTAATATTCTGTATTTCTTGTTACATGTTATTCCCATAACATAATCTTGAATTATTCTACATTTTCCCACGTTTCCCTAACATGGGTCTCAGTCTTCTCATAGCAGTCCATTCTTTACAACATTTACCGCAAGTTACAATCTTATACCTTCTTATGCATATTTTTCTTTTACGTGCCTTTTTCGTATTTCTCATATCGCGACGTCGACAGAAATGTTTATAATAACAAGGAGTTATAGCTACAATATCATTATCTCCCTCAATTTCCCCAAAATGCAACGATGTTTCAATAATAAATAGATTCTACCCCAGACTGATTCTACTTGAAAGAAGTAATAATTTATTTTGTGAAGACACATGCAAATAGTGTTTTCATGCAATCGTGGCTCTCCACAAGAAATGACAGTCAGCATTTTTTCTCTCATAACCAAGAACGAGCATATTGAGCCTAAAACATCAGCTTCTACGAAAACATAAAGATTCCAAGCAAACGAGTTTTACTGGATTTCCTGAATTTCAGGTTTTTAAATTATTGTGTGTTTGCATCAGACAAAGGATCCAGGAAGTCAGGAAATATTGCCTTTCTAAGCAATCTGTAAAGAAATATGGATGAGAATTCCAAGGCAGATATCCGCTTTCGCTGCAAAACTTTGGTGGATAGATTTTCTAAACATACTTGTGTTTTCGTTCACGTAATTTGCATACCGCTATCACTTAAATCTAATACCAGCTGATTATAAGCTCATAATTAATATTGTTTTTTTGTTTATATCTTCATTCGTATTTTGATTGCTTCATAAATGCTCCAAACAACTGGTGCAGTCAATGCAATCTCACGAGGATCATCATTTTCGTTCACGTGATTTGTGTATCATTTTCATGACATCAAAGTCATCACTTAAATCTAATTCCAGTTGACCATAAGTTAATAATTATTATTACTTTCGTTTAAGTATGTATTCCTGTTTCATAAAATATTTCTAAATATTTGTGCCGTACATGCTTTGATGAAAAGTTTTCACAAGTAAGTTTTAATTACTATTGTATGTAATTAAGATTATTAAAGCTAAAAATCAAGAGAGATATTTGGTTTTATGATTTATATTCAGTTACTGTTAGAAGATAGAAAAAACAACATTGTTCATATGCAGGGTGTCCCAAAAATCCGACTAACAGATGTAAAAAATGAATAAATAATCCATATAAATGCACTGTTCGCTACGATTTGTTTGGGAAACTTTTCGCCTAACAAATTCATGTTTTGATAAAACTTACCTAAATCTGTGTGATCTTTATCTTTTGAATAAATATATTATGATATATTTTTAGAACAAAGTTTTATTTTCTAGTATATGCAGATAAGAATATTAAAGTTAAAAAATAATACAAATAAATTAAAAAAACGAAGTCTGATTTCTTATGCTATAAATTCAGTCACTATTAGAAGATAAACGTCACTTAAATCTAATACCAGTTAATTATAAGTTGATAATTAGATGATTAAATTAAGTTTAAATTTTTGTTTATATATTTTGTTTATATATACAGATTAAACTTTTGCTTATATGTTCATTCATGTGTTGATAAAACTTACCTAAATCTTGCTATTTACCTTTTGATAAAAATATGATATCTATTTTTATAACAAAGTTTTAATTACTATTATATACAAATAAGAATATTAAAGTTAAGAAAATACAAATAAATAAAACATATCTCTGATTTTTTTATGATATGTATTCAGTTACTATTAGGAGATAGAAAAAAATATTGTTAATGTACAAAATTCCCCCCAAAATGGCCGGCGCATTTGAAAAATGAATGAAAAAAGAGTAAATCACAGAATATTTTTACTTTCTCGTATACGAAGTATACAAAGAGAAAGTATTGTAATCGTCAAAAAAAAATCGAACTCGAGATTTTGATGAATCTCCACGTTTTAGACCTCCCTGAGTTCGAAAAACACAATTTTAGAATTGTGTTTTTCTGTCTGTCTGGGTGTTTGTCTGTGAAAACTATAACTCGAAAACCATTCCAGTTAGGAGGATGAAATTTAGTATCTGGTCTTTACTCATAATTTGTAGGAAGTCTGTCTGTGTGTCCTCGTTCATGTGAACACTATAACTAAAAAAATTTAAATAGCTAGATGGATAACATTTTGTACACAGTTCTATCATCAGAAATGTAGGTCCGTATCAAATTTTGGCCCAAATTCGTCAAAGGGTTAACTGTCTGAACACAGTAACTCCTAAACACAATGATTTAGATTTATGAAATTTGGTATGTGGCCTTCTAACCTTAATTGTATATTCATTTTTCTTATTATGACGCAAGGCCAATTTGCGTTTTGGCGAGTACTTGGAGATACTCGTAACCTTGGCGAAAGCAGAAGGTGGTGGTCATTGCGTGGTTATTATTATGACTATCCACGTCACACGTGGATAGTCATAATAGTCACTAGGTTTCATTAGCTTCGAATTTTTTATCGACACCTGGCGAGGGAAAATGACACCTTTATGCCAGAAAGCTTAGGGGAGACCACTCCCGCTGGTTTATGTTGGAAGTCTACAGCATGAATCACAGTGTTCTTGAAATCAGACGACTTTTCAGCGCAAGTTCGATGCAACAAAAGAACAGAAAAGCTCTGCGTTGAAAATTTCAACAGACCTTGAAAGTGAACGATGATATTGACGAAAAGTTCAGGGATCCAAAGAAGCATATTTTGTCTAGCCCCTTCAGTCGGAATTAAGAAATAATGGAGCTAGAATTTTTTTTCCTTTGGCATACCGTGTACTACTACAAAGATTAAAGCGTAAATGAAATTTCAAGCCTGTAGATGAAAAATTAAAGAAGTTATCCCATGCCCGGCATCCGAACAATACCGGATACTTCAACTAATAAAAGATACAAAATCACACAAATTTCACTTTAAAATTGTTGTTAAAGGGCAATACAATATTGCAAAAGCCTTTTAAATGGTAAAAAATGATTAAAAACAAAAAATTACTTGAAAAAACAAAATTCACCACCGAGCTCCATTTAGGGAAGAACGATGATTTTCCCAATTTTTTTTTTTAACTAAAAATATAAAATGATTCCATGCCCGAAACGAAAAATTCTTACAACGATTATATTGATAAGAAAATCGGGAATAAAATTAAGAAAACAGCATGTAGTTTCGTCAATTATTGAATTAAAAGGAGCAGTTCAAAGTTGATGTCCGGTTTACCGGACACCAGGTCTGAAGGGTCTAGACTGCTTCGTCAGTGAACAAAACAGGTTCGTTTGGGGAACGAAAAATCCACATATTCCCATCATCCCTTCCTCCAAAGAAAATAATCCTAAAGAGCACAAGATTCTCTATACTAATGTTACAGTATCCTTACGGTATTGTGAAGTTCTGAGAATGCTAAACAACATCGTAAAACTATTGCACAACATATTTTACAACGTGATTGGCGCTAATAGAGATGGTTTTGGCCGCCATTACACGCACGTTCGCCAATCAAAGAAGTTATTTCGTCCAGCAGCGGTCATGGGTTTCTACTTGCCGTGTCACATCTCAGAGTAAAATATGGTGAATGCCCATGCTCTGTGAGTGATCAGCAACTCAGGTTGAAATATTATGGATATCCATATACCACAGACTACACATGTTTCCATGCTTCAGACTCGGCAACTCTTCACTGCTCAATAACTCTGGTTGATATACAACGATTGCCCACATCATAAGCCACAGCCTGCACCCGTTTCTAAGAAAGACCAATATAAACTTCAATACAAGAATAGTAATATTCAGAAATGTACATTGGACATAATTTAGACCAGTGGTCCCCAAACCCGGGCCGCGGACCGGAACCGGTCCGTCGATCAAATGGTACCGGGCCGCCCAAAGAACATTAAATTTTTTCCATTTTTATAAGCTTTTATTCAACTTGACTGTCTTCCTTTAAATCTTGTGATCAATTTCTTACTCCCAGATGGAACCGTCTCGTTGCAAAGAAAGAAGCTCAGTGTTCTCATTGATTTAGCGTTCTAGTGAGTTAAAATGTTAAATCACTTTATATTCATTTTTTGGTGTAACTGTATTTTATTTTGAATATGTTTAAATATTTGTTTATTAAAAAAAGTTTTTTTAATGTTTAAATACAATTAAATTAAAATTATTAAATCAAAACAATCAATGTCCCCCCCTCAGTGGGCCGCGGTAAAATTATAAAACGTTGACCGGTCCACGGCGATAAAAAGGTTGGGGAGCACTGATTTAGACGATAAAAGAAACTGACGGTTGAGCGAGTGACGGTTAATCCAAGTTGTAGTTCGCAACTGGAACTTTTGCAGCCAAATGTTTTGCTTCAGCAGGACGGTGTTCCACGTCAATGGGCACCTCCTGTGCGTGATTTACTTGACAAAGTCTTTACCGAACAATGGTCATGGAGGACTAACACTTTAAGGGGATAACACACTACGTCTTTCGTCGACTTTTTTCATCAGACGATCGAAAACGATTTCGTCTTTCGGTCGATGGAACCGGGTTTTTTTTTACGGAGGAAAGTGATGTCTAGTTTTTATTATCTTGTTAAAAAGCACTCTCTATAGTCCAATCCTGAAAAACATCACTTTCCGCTGTGAAAAAGTCGGTTCCATCGACCGAAAGACGAAATCCTTTTTGATCGTCCGAGGAAAAATTTCGGCGAAATACCCTTTAAGTTTCGCAATAGCCCGACACAATTCCATTGGATTTTTTTTCTTGTGGGGTTATGTATAAGACCACGTATATCAAACACATAGCTATTTCTGATGTTTCTGTTTGGAAAAAATTGAAATAATTAGCAATCGTGATTGTTTCATCGCAAATTTTAAAAAAGCACTTGGAAGGATATCGATACAGTCTAGATATTCTTCGTAATACGAAAGGATTCTGTGTAGCGCTCCATTGATAATACTGTACGAAAATTGTTGCGTTTCTTCATTATTTTACCTTAAACTACATTTAATTTCACCTTTTTCGTATTTTTGTTATTAATGTTTAGAATAATAAAGATCATTTTCGGACGTCCTGTATATCTTTCCTTAAATCGTAATTGGAGAATAAAGCAAGAATATCAAAGTTTTTACTTTTTAGTCCATGATAAGAACTTCTTTCTTATCAAGTATTGTTGAAAAATACTATTATCTTAGCCATTGGGAATATTTCTCATGAATCACACGCATCACCTGTGTTTCGTCTCTATGGTGCAAAAAGGGGCTGCCCTCTTTCTCTCTCCTAGGTCACATTTTGTTGAGTGAGTTTTATGCCCCTTTCCTCTCTGGTGATTGTTGTCGCTTAAGGCCGAGGATAAAACAAAATAACCGAAAGCGGGTTGCAGCTTTTCTCTTTTCTCAATTGCTTCGATGCAGAGATTCTTTCTTCTTCCTGTTGTTTCTTCTATTCGGTCTGGATTGGAATGGAACCTGCAAGTGTTGCTGATAAGAAACCCTGGACGCAGCTTTCAATCCCTTGGCGCATCTAGGAAGTCGTTGGTCCTTTTTCCCTTGGGAATTAGAAAGGGTGAGAAGTAGAGAATAGGTAAAGAAAACTCTCCTTTTAAGGTAGAATTAGGAGAAAAAAGTAACATAAAGAAATGTATAGACAGTAACACAGTAACTCGAAACCAGTTAAAGCAGGTTTAATGCTGCATTTAACCAGCAATAATGCGCGTGAAACGAAAACATACAAGTTATTGTGTGGAGTGGGACACACCCCAATTTAATATTCACTCATGAACAAGCTCGAATGTAACGCAAAATGCGTTTTCGATTTATAAGATGTTTCGATAGGTATTTATGATAAAAGAGATGATTATGATTACAGGGGCATTACATTATGCGATTTTCAAACAAATCTCCATTCCCAAATCTTTAAAAATACAATTTTTTCTCGAGTAAACAGAATTTAAAAAATTGCAATAATCGTGTCTCTTATTTAAAAGCGAAAGATAATTTCATTAATAATTTACAGTTTAATGGATTTCTAAAAACTTTTTTGAAATTTTAATTGCAAAAAAACTTAAAAAGCGGCTTGGGATTTTCAATTACTTTGATTTTTCTCAAAGATGGAAGCTCACTGGCTTCTTCCTCAGTATAATTTTGTTTTTTTTTGTATAGTTTTCGGTGCCATTTTTCGAAATTATAGCGTTAGGGCTGATGATGAGTTCCTTCTTTTTTTTGTTCTCTAAAAAGCCGATTAGCCAAAGTGCTGGACAAAGTGTTCTCTGAAAAGTCCATTAAATCTGCTCTCTTTAATGAAGAAATTAATCAGAGAGTTTATTCTCGAGCTAATTGCGGAAAATTCATTCGATAATTTGCCGATACGTGCTTGAAATATCTTTATCTATGTTTTCTGTGGGATTCTCGTTTAATTAAAAACAGAAGTGACTACGCATTCGAGGCGCTGCATTAGTTACAAAACGCAGAACAACACAAGAAAGGGAAATCTGTTAATTCCACTCTACCATTGTTTACAAACGACGATCTGAAATTGTTGGAGTAGATACTCAGCCTGCACATTTCTGTAATGGAATCAAATATTCTCAGATTGTTTTAACCCTTTTCAAGTTCACTACATGTTTCGCTCTGAAAATTGCTAATTTATTTGAAAAATGAGTATTAGACATGTAGGTGATCATAAATATGTAAAGGGGGAAAAAATAGCATTTTTTATTTTCAAGAAATTTGTGGTTTCACAGTGAAATCAATAAACGGTAACGGACTATTTTTCCTTCGAATAAGTTATCATCGAAATGCAATCTAAATTATGCATTTAATTTATAACTATACCTCAATATTCAGGATATTCAACCTTCATAAAATTCAATACTACTTTCGAAGACTCAATTTTTAAAAAATATCAATTTGTGCAAGAACCCTCATAATTTTGTTTCTCTTAGAGATCAAAAGCAACTTAGCTATTCCAATGCCAATACTACTACTAACGGTATTGAACTGGAATTTTTATATAAGTTGGCCTATATATCTGGCTAGCTCTTAAGTGATAAAAGAAAATTTACACTACGTTCCCAAGTAAAAAAGTCAGCAAAAAACCTTAAAAAAAACTTCAGAAAAACTGCTGGTATTTGGGACAAAAAAAACCCTGCATCTTCCCTTCATATTTCTGTCCACAATACCTGCAATTTTCCTGAAGGTATTTTGCTGACTTTTTTTCAGATGGAAGAAAAACAAACCTGCTTCTTACCTGCAGATAAAAAAACCCTGTATCTACAGTTAAGTTTTTTCCGTCCCCTTTAATCTGACGTCATATTAGAGATTTTCATTGTGTCTCGAGTTATCTGGAATGTCAATTAATTGGGAATCATAATTAATCAAGGCTTAATTATTAATTTCAATTAATTTAATGAACTAATTTTTAATTGAACTTACTGTACGACAAAACTTCAAACTCCTCCGAATCGTGGATTGAACCCGAGTTCCTAGAGTTGTCAGGCAAGCGCGCTATCCCTATACCCGATAGGACTTCGGAACGGTGGTGTCAAATAATCTATTTAAGTTTTAACTTCAGCCTCTAGGAGCGCCATCTAGTGGTGTAAAAATCAACTATTGTCAGAGCACGTAATGTGTTTTAAAGTTAGCTTATATGAGTGACAACAGGTTACTGCTACATGTCTAAACAATTAGACCATGCATGGACAAGCGATAGAAAATTATTTCCGAACAGTTTCTTTCTTTCTTTAATATTTTTATAGTGCTTAATGTTTTTAATTTTTTTATAATGCTTAATATGATATTTCACACATAAATATTTTTTTTCGTTTATTTCTTTATTTTAAACAAAAAAGGTTCTTTTTTCTTAATTTGTCAGTTTTCCTACGAAACGATATGTATATATATTTATATGACTTTAAAAAGAATCATTTTTAAATATTTTTTCCTATTCAAAAGTAAATCAAGATTTGCATTCCACTGAAAAGAAGAATTTATTATGTTTTTTACAGATTAAAATTTCTTATCATCATCTTTCATATGGAAAATGCTTAATTCTGAATCGCATGAAATTAAGTTTTTTTCGCAAAATTTTAAAAGTTACATTTCTCTTCTAATATATCTTTTCATATCTTAAACCCTAGTTCTCTCCCCTTCCCTCTTCTCTCTATCCAGTCCTACTTCAAGCTGTTTGAATCCGAGTTAGATACCATATTATATAAAATTGTAAGAAACCCAAATAAAATTTTAAAAAAAACATTCATATGTCCTGCATCAAAAGCAATTTTCATTTTTCTTCAAAATACCTGCAACAAAATCTGCTTTAAAAAAAATCTGCTAAATCATTGAAGGTAAATTGAAGTCTATAAACTTGTTGAAAAAAGGCTGTATAAAACCTTCAAAAAATCTACATTTCTCGAAGGAAACCAGCAGCTTTTATTTTCCTTTAAAATACCTGTAGAGATCTTCAAAATTCCTTGATGATAATTTAGAAGTCTTAAAAAGCCTGCATGAAACCTTTAAATAAACTGCACATTTCCTGAAGGAAACCTGCAGTTTTCATTTTCCTTCAAAATCCTTGTAGAAACCTTCAAAATACTTGTAAAATCTCATTTTTTAAAGGTTTTTTTACTTGGGTTTCGCCCATGCGCAGTAAAAAAATGCTCAATTTGTGGTTTCACTGCGAAACCAATGAATGCGAAAGGGTGAATACCCTTTTATTAGAGATGTTTAAACAAACGACTCTTTGAAAATCCCTCATATTTCAAAAGTAGCATCGTTGATAATTCTGTAGTGCGATTTTGTCACTTCTGGCTGTTCTGAGCTGATGAGCATGCTTTTGCGATAAATTCGTAATTTAATGATTATAAAATTATTTCAATTCCTCTACTGTAACATTATACAATCAATACTAACATGCACATAAATCTGGACAATCAGGATGCTTATTTTCAAAACTTTCGAAGGACTATACAAAAACTAATATTATTCTTCTCAATTAATACTTTGTTTTACTTTTCAATTATTGATGACATCAATTAGTCATATTCACTTTTAATTTTTTGAAATTAACATACTTTGTCATGGGGAAATTATACTTCATTATCGATATATTTAAAATAATTCGGCAAAACCAGATGGTCATTAGCTCAGCCCCAACCAGTGAACCAATTTCGATAATTTTTATTTCATATGAAAGCTTATGACATCTGTCTCTTGCCCCCTCCATTTCCAAAAGGAATCGACAAAAATATTTCTCAATGCATATTCTCTATGGAGAAAAACCTTGACAGAGTCTCCTAGTCTCAACCACTGCACCGATTTTGACAATTTTTATTTCATATGAAAGCTTATGAAGTTTAGACATGTCTTCAAGGGTCGCTTGCCCCTTTCCACCCTTCATTCTCGAGATATATCGTAAAATAAAACTTTGGCAGTCCCGCTACAACCACCAATTCGCCAATTTATTTCGAACAACTGGTCGCCGAAGGCAGCTAGTTTAATCTTATTTCTGTTGTTAGAGACATGTTAAAGCAAGAGCAAACAAAAAGTTCTCGGATCAATAAATTCTTGCTGTGAAGGCAAATTTCTGAATGGAATAATGAGTGATGAGAGAATAGACTGTTTTAAACACAAAGATTTTAGAGAACAGAAAGGAAAGAACTACCTATTCACGAAAAATAAATATGTTCGGATTTTAAAAAAGTGTATATACAGTTGCTCGCAGGCAAAATATGAGGATATGTTTAGAACACATAACGCTTCTCTATGCCCCTGATGCCTATAACCACGATTGATATTATACTAGTTAGATGGGTATGTATAGAAAACAGCAAACCCTTTTCTTTTCTTCTCTTTTCTTTCTTACATTTTATTTTTAATTTCTATTTAAATCTTTTGAGTATTTTCAAACATTTTATTCCTGATTATGAAAGAAAAAATTGTATGGTTTTTGAAACTTCAGTCAAGAGCAATTCACTTGTTAAGACCTTAAATCTTCTTTTACCTTATACACTCTATATAAGATCTTTATCCCAATACAACTTAGAATTCTAAACCGGCATCTGAATTTTGCTTTCAATTCTTCGCCCGTCCCTTAATGCTTGTCTCTCCTTCTTTATCCCGGACAATTCTCCGTCTTCTCACGCGATCCTGTTTGGATGGGAAGAATTCCAAATATCAAGATCGAGAGCCTCTGTCTCTTGTCTCTGCAATTCTCCGTTACTGAAAACGACTGCCAGACGCTATTGCGTATCTTTGGAATTTCTGTTTGTATATTGTGTGCCGCATTTCTCCTTTAAAGGAGGTTTTATTTTTGAAATTCCATTCGAAATCGGTTGAAACGTAGAACATCAGCTCTTTAGATTTTTAAATCATAGATCTTTTCCATGATCCAAATACAACTTAGAATTCCAAACCACCGGCCTCTGCATCTCGCTTTCAATTCTTCTCTCGCCCATCCCTTTTTGTTTGTCTTTACTTCTTTCTTCCGTTAAATACATATTAAATTATGGACCTGAATCCTCATCACACAGAAAATGTAACATTTCTACACCGCCATGTCAGTTAGCTCAAGATGGTCATAACATGGACCTGGTTCACTTCCTCTGTGAACCATCCATATCTCAGAAGAATATTCAAAAGAACAATTTTGGCTTCCTACCACCCGTAACAGATCTGTAAAAGTCGTAAAATATTTCGTAGATTCTTCCTAATACGTTTAGCTGAGTTTAAATACAAAGATTACTTCAACAGCGATATACTTCCTCCTTTCGTAAGATGAAGAGAAACTAGTCCCTGATCTTAACTTGAGGAATTACAAACTGAATCATTTCATAGTCTCGTGCCTTTCAATAGACGGGCTTAGCACACAACAAAGAAAAGAAATAAAAACACAATCCGTGCTTTTCTTCACTACATTCCTTTGCAAAGTTGTATAAACGAAGTGTATTGATATGTTCGAAGTACCCTTTCTCGAAAACGTAAATTCAAAATATACTCATAAATTCAATTTACGCTTCTTCACCTGTGGAAGATGAGCGAAAAGATTATTGGCTATTTGAATTTTGAAAAGAAACTCTTTTCAGCAGCGTATGCTGAAAGAGAGGGATTATTTATCTTATTTCTCCCTGTTTTCGAATCCATTCATCAAATTCACCACGGGCAGTGCAAAAAATAAAACACACCCGCCACAGACATTTTTGTCACGTGCTGTAATTTATAATGTGGAGCCTAAATTACTTATGTTTTTCTTTGGCCATTAACTAATTTTTATTCCAGTTTGTTTCCTCTTTGATGGCTGAATTAAGCAAAATGAAAAACGGATGAAAGCGTTAACTTTTTTCTTTGTTTCAATCACTGTTTTATTTGTTTGCATTTTGTGCAGTTTGTGCGTTTGAATTCATACCAAACAAGTATGGATAATCTACGATGTTCGTTTTGACATATAACTACTGACAAGTAAGCAGGATTTGATAAAGTTTTCAAACGGGGCTCATATAGGTGATAATTTGTTCCACATCTTAAACCGTTCAACACTTTTCCTTAAACTTTATTCAAGCTATGCAAAGATTATGATTTCCAATCAAAATACAGTATGCCTTTAAAATATACAATTTTGTATATTTATTTTTTGTTATTTTATATCTTTAAACAGGTCTTTTTTACCAGTTTTGAATCAGTCATCATATCAACTTTCCAAAAAAGAAACTTATGGAA
Organism: Araneus ventricosus; assembly: GCA_013235015.1. Taxonomy (NCBI): domain Eukaryota; kingdom Metazoa; phylum Arthropoda; class Arachnida; order Araneae; family Araneidae; genus Araneus; species Araneus ventricosus. Next base: position 17,034 of record BGPR01020060.1, read on the forward strand.
AATCTGTGGAGTATATTCAGATTGCATATATCATCCTCAGCTGCCACCGAAGTGATGCTTCACTACAACGTCTGCAGTAACAAGCATTTTTCAAACCGTTCATAAATCATCCTATAGCTTTGATAAAGTTTTTATTTTTTTTAGCTTCAACGGATTTCACTTCTTCCGAAACCATTTGACAAGTTGACCTCAACTTACATACGCACATAAGAAAAGCACCAACAGCTATTTGTCCGGACTAGATGCAAACCAACTAGAAAAAGAAAGAAAAAAGTGTCTCCACTTAATCCTATACATTCATCTTCTCGACTGAGTGGATATCGACAGATCCTGCCTTTCCTGTCCTTTATCCTTACATCCTTTCTCAGCCTAACAAGAGACCTCCATTCAACCGATGCGCAGATTGTAGTGAAAGGATTTTCTGAAAGATCAAGCCTCTCTTCTTTAAAAAGAGAAATCGAAGGAAAAAAAAACCAACTCTGGTTCCTCCCTTCTGTAGCATCTTCCACAGTAAGTCGATAAGAAAAGCGATTCTAACAGATGACATAAAAAAATTTCTAATTGAAAAAGGAGTAAATTTTCATGTAAGAAAATGAAATTAAATATAGCGTGTCTGGGTTACAAATATCTATAAGCTGGGCTTATAACCACAGAAATACTCAATAGTATTCAAAAACATATTTATTTAAATATAAAGAACATACTAAGTATTTTCAATATCAATACATTTCGATGTGTGCACATTTCATGGCCGATAAATATTTAACGGTCATCGAGTTCTTTCCAAGTGTTTCGTAGCATATCAGGGCTTACTAGACGAAATGCATGAATGTTACGAAGCTTCAACTCATCTACAGTTTCAGCATTTTATTGATACTCATCGGATTTAAGCTAGGATCGGACCCAGGCAAAAACTCTAATAGAAAAGAATTGTATAACTTTTCCTATGCTGCTCGGAAGTTATGCTACATCATTCAACAAGTTCCTATTTCAGTATTTAGCACAGTCTCTGCTGCATTCTCATTTTTTTTGCTGATATACGATTATTTTATTAAATCAACAGTCTCATCCGTCACAATAGCTTTAAGATGTTTGCTAGTTTCCAAACAGTAATATTTCTGTCCGTCTTAAAGTTCCATCCCGTTGGTGAATAGATTTCTGTGATGGGATGATTACTTTCTATCTGTACAAAGCGCTGAACAAGTGTCACTGAATTTGATCCGTTAATTATAGCATACACTGCATTTTTTTCTGTGGCGTCCACATCTTAACTATTGAATCCATATGAAATCTACGGAAGGTGATTTCCCCTCTATCGCCGATTTCTTAGTATTGTACGCATGCGCGACTGAACGGTCTTTAACGGTGAGAACAATGGTTTAACGGTCTTTCAAACATAGGGTTGAATCAAATTAAAACTGAAATTAAATTGGCTAATTCAGGAAAAGATTGGAGATTCAAATAAAATTATCTGCATTTTGTTTTTATCATCCATGAAAAAAAAACGAAATATTCACCAGATGGATTTCGTTATGCAAAAGAACTCATTACTTCAAAGCTGCTGTAAAGAAGGCCACGAAAGATATGACACGATTATCAGACAAAAGCAAAACAAATCGCTGAGAACGCCATGTTATTTTATGTTTCTTTATCGCCCAACAGTTAAGTAAACAAAAATTAGCTTCAGCCACAGGAGAGAGAGGAAACATTTCTTTTTTTTACAATGCTGCAGAAACATTCGAGCAAAAATGTCGCTATCTCGATATTCAAAGCTGACGAGGCAAAACTCGCCGAAGTTTGCCCTGAGTTTTCAAACTGACATTATGATGGCTTTTGCAAGACAAGGGTTTGGAAAAAGCAATAACAATAAACAGGAATTGTTCTAAAAAGAGAGAAAAAAGATGCAAATTTTCTGGGAGTCCCATTTAAAACTCATTTCCTGGGTCGTTACATCGCAGATTCAATAAACTAAAAAATATTGAGAGAAAGAGTGACATTTTCACCTGCTCAGTGCCCGCCTGTTGTTTTAGTGCCCAGATATTCAATAGAGGGCGCTCAAGTCATGCCACATTTCTGAGTGGGAAAAGCGCGAATTTCGTGAAGTTATTAAGCAAAATTGTGAATCGTTGAATTTCCATTCCATCCAGGAAATTTCGAAAAATTTGTTTCGCATAAGAACTATTTCTTTTACGCATGGAAATTGGATTTTAATATTAGAACTTAGTGACTTGAGCACAGGATTATTCTTTCTTATTTTAAAGAAAATACTTGTGTAAAAATATGTATGATAAGAATCAAACAATAAATCAGAAATAATTCTAATAAAAGCTATCTATTCTCGTTTAAATAATTATATTAAAGTTTAAATGTTTTTTCAAATGGTTGCATAATTTTTTTCCTAGTAAACAACACAAATGTTTCGATTTACTAATACCGCTCTTAAAAATAGAATCTAGATATTGAGAAGAGGGAGTTCAGGTAATGGCATAATAAGTGTTTCGATATTCATTCAGTACTCTGGAGAGAAAACTCAACCCTAATGTTCTGGTGTGCAGGTTGACTCACTCAAGGCTGCCATAAGGAAGGCCAAGAAAAATGTGATTCGGTTTCCGACTAAAAGCAAAACAAGAAGCTATTTTCAGTTTCTTTTACGTCCAACGGCTAAGTAGACGAAAATGAGCTTCAGTCTGTGGAGAGATAGGTAAAATTTCTTTTTTTACTCTTCTGTCAAACCATCTATGCAAAAACGTCGCTAGTTAAATATTCAAAGCCAACGAGGTAAAACCCGCCGAAGTTAACAATGAGTTTTTCAAACTGACATGATGGCTTTTGCGAGACAAGGCCTTGGAAAAAGTGATAGCAATAAAACAGGAATTCTTAGAAGGAGAGAAAAATAGATGCGCAGTTTCCGCGAGCCCCATTTAAAAGTCGTTTTCTGGGCCGTTGCGTCACTGATTCAATAATTTTGGGAATGTGAGGGGTGACATTTTCACCTGCTCAGTGCCCGCCGGTAGTTTTAGTGCCCAGCTATTCAAACGAGGACGCTCAAGTCATTCTTAGATGAATTTTTCGCGGAGAATAGCATCCTATGGGATAACGGTGTTGATGTGTGCACAGATGGAGCGAAAGCTATGACTGGTAAGATGCCCGGTGCAATCGCAAAAATAAAAGAAAAAGACAAGGGGTGACAGCAGTAGCCACTGCATACTTCATCGGCATGCTCTTACAATGAAGAAAATGCCACCTTTTACAAAGGAAGTACTGGCTGAAACTGTTAAAATGATGAATTTTATAAAATCACGACTTAAGAATAACACGTTGTTCAAAATCTTATGTGATGACATGGGGAGTCTTCATAAGTCTTTACTTCACACAGAAGTAAGGTGGCTCTCCCGTGGTAAAAGTTTAATCCGCCTCTTTGAACTAAGGAATGAAGTGGAAATCTTCCTGAGATACAATGATTTTGCTTTCGGAGAGAAGTTGTGTGATGAACGTTGGCTGATGAAATTGGCGCATTTTGCAGATATTTTTTTTTTAAATTAATGATTTATACTTCTCACTTCAAGGGAAAACAGTAGCTGTTTTTGATGCTATTAATAAAGTGGAAGGATTTAAAAAGAAACTGCAGTATTGGATAGAGTCAATCAAAACCGGAAGCTTGGATTGTTTTCCACTAACAAAAGGATTTGGAGGAGAAGTCGAATCAGACATTCCTGCGGATATCTTAAACGAGTGTGAAGTTCATCTCTTGCGTTTGATTGATGCTTTCAATTCTTATTTTCCAAAAAGATTGCATGAAAACATAAAAGAAAACGTTTGGGTCGTTTAACCATGCTCTATATCGGAAAAAACATCCTCTCTGACATCATAGGAATATGAATGCTTGCTTGATTTGACATCAGATACAGCGATAACATCAAAGTTTAAAACTGAGAAATCAATCTCAGATTTTTAGTGTACGCTAAAAGATGAAATTAAAATCCTATCAGATAGCAACCACTTATTTAGTCGAAACAGGATTCTCCACATACACCGCTACTAAAACAAAATACAGATAACTTCTCAATGAAGAGCAGGATATTCAGTTGCAACTATCCGAAATTCAGCGAGATATAATCTCATTGTGCGAATCAAAACAGCATCATCCTTCTCATTAAATTTCTGTTTCACGAAACCAAGTAACAATTTGTAAGAAATGTAAAAATGCCAAATTAATAAAATAACAAATTGTGGATCTGCAATATTTGCCATGAATTTATTTCTAATTTTTTTTCATGTGTGTGCTTTCTGTCTGCAATGGGAAATTAGTGCAGAAAAAAATTTAAACGGAGAAATCTAATGTCCTGCTAGTTTAAATGACGAAACTACCTCGTATCCACTAACTAGCTGCGAGATAAATTTTAATGCTCCGCGTTGAATTTCCAATTTCAAATGTGCTCCGTGACTGAAAAAAGTTTGAGAACCGCTGCTCTAGGACTTCCTTCTACGGGTATAGCTGTGTTTCACGTGTATTTCCACAATTCACGAAAGATTGCTAAACTGAAACAGTACATGTCTGTTGCATGTGGGGATATTCCTGCTGACAGATTTGCTCGAATTTCGGGAAATCTTATTCTAGAACTACGCCGTTGCTGCAAATGGTGAAAGCTTCGAAAACATTGTATCATATTTCATCAGGATTCGGCACTATCTTTTGATGAATTTTTTATCTAATTTCAAGATTTTCTTTGTTGAAAATTCAATGTTTTCTCAAACAAAATGTAATAAATGCTGGGTAAACCTGGAGTTTACGGTGCGGACCTGTTTCTCGCCAATTTTTCTTGGCACAATTTCATTTGCCATCGCCAAATGCTGTTTGGGATGTGCAGTGCGCTTTTTATTGCTCTCTTGCTCATGTGTCCCTGAAAAGGAGAGATTGAGCACTCAATGCCTGCGGCATTTCTAGTGTGTACTGGACAATTTTTTTAACTTAAAAAACATCAGCGACTTCGCTTTCGGCATAACAGGGAACTAGTAGCTACGCTTTATCATTGAATGTTAGGAATCTAGTTTTTTTTTAAATTCCGAAAACGAGAATTTCCGCACGCAATGCCTGCGGCATTTCAAGCGTGCACCGGGGAATTTTTTTCAACCTGAAAAAACATCAGTGGCTTCGCTTTCAGCATAGCGGAATACTCGTAACTTCGCTTATTCATTGAGAAACGAGACCCACAGAATAACATACACAGTACTGAACCGGTATTCAAATCGAAGAATTCCAAACGAAGTTTTATTGAAATTCGAATGAATCGACCAATCACATCGAAGAGATGAACAAAACAGTCCAATCGAAACGAGGCGCAATATAGCTTGATGTGCAAAACACCGATGAAAAGATTAATTTCCGCGCATGTCACTCGTCATCATTGCGCAACCAAAACAAATGTCCTCTCATATCCGTTCTTGGCGGCAAAGAGTTGGCAATCCTAAGAGGAACAAAGTAAGTCGGCACCGTAGACTCCAGATAACCAAACGCTGCATCTCTATCTGTTTTGTTCTTTTTTTTTCAAATGGAAAAGTCATTTTAACCCTATAAGAGTTTGAGCTGCATTTTTTTTTTGTTCCATGTTGAGTTCAAAGGCAAATAATTTATATGTATAATTTCTTAAACTACCATGGATAGAATATTCTTAAGATTTCAGAGACTTTATTCAACGAAATAAAAATTCAATTCTTCACATTAAAAGCAAATTTGTGAGACTTTAAATCTATTAGATCAAAATAACTAATCGCTTAAAGGGTACTCTTTAAATATAAGTGGCTAGCATAATGTGCTGTAAGAAATTTATGATGCCATAAAATAACATGAAACTCCATTCTTATAAAGGCGCATAGCATTTTTTTATATTGTTTTGTTGGGAATTCGAGAGACAGACACCCGGAAAAAGATTTTCACCATCTTCAGTATGAAAAAACTAGATAAGGAATTGCTTCAATTTTTTATTATTGAAAAAAAGAATCAGCGAAAGTTGAATTCCTTTTTCTCTGCTTCTCTAAAAACACAAATTCCCTACAATATTTTCTGAAGCAAATTACCTTTTTCCCGGGCACAATGATGAGTATCTAACGCAATCGACTTCTGACTGCAATACGCAGTGGCCTCCTTTTATATTTCAAATCAATTCCTTCATGTTTTCTATTCATTTTGTTAAATTTCAGTGCAATCAGCTTTCCCTATATACAAGTCGAACTTGTATCTTTCTTTTTCTTAAAAAATCAGCAAATTGAAAAAAAAAACAGTTTTTAAAATCACATTTTCGTTAGAGTCCTAAAGAGAAGCAACTACTTTCTGATTATAATTGTTATACAGTCTTCAAATGATTTCTTCTCAAATTG
>BGPR01020061.1:0-28351 GCA_013235015.1 Araneus ventricosus
ATGGACCGCGGATATTCGGAAGAGTTTATTGGCGAAATGAATGAAAGTGGTCTTTCCTCGAAGAGGGTGATCAAAGAATGGCCCTTTTACTCCGATTCGTTCTCGAAATCCCTTTCCTTCAGAAACCTGTGCTCCCATATATAAATGTCAAAAAATGTTATATAAAAAAAATCAAAAATAAAACAAAAAAAACTAATAAAAAAACCCTAAAAAAATCTTTAGGAAAAAATTTCAAATCTTTTGTTAGTGTTTCCCTCACTAGATGGAGGTACGTGCACGCATCTATTTGCCTTGTTTACATTTTAACACACGTTTGTCACAGCGTCACTCTTTTGTTATAAGAGGTAAGATTTTAATCCCTTCTTTTAACACTTTGTTCTGGAGATTGTCTTTAATTTCTTCTTTGTGGATAAATGTTTTTCTTTCCAATACATTCCGGTTTAGGTTCAGGCCAAGAGAGGATATTAAATTCAGACCTTAAAGTCTTTTTCTTCTGCAGAAAACCTATTCCACTTTTGAATCTGCATGAATGTCTGGCCTCTGATGAAGTCATTCACCAGATTCTTACTTCTTGACGTTGTCTACTATTATTTTTTACCCTTCCACTTTTTTATCCCCCTTTTTTTAATATTTTTATTTATTTTATACTTGGCAATTTTTTCCTGGATGATGCTGCACTTGCGCACACCAATTAAATTGCTTCTATTATTCTTTGTCTTTTTAGATATTCTTACCTTTTTGTCTTTTTAGATATTCAATGCTCCCATATGGAGGTGGTTTTAATTATTTTAGTGCAAAATCACAATAAAATGCACAGGAATTTAAGGCCCCGTATAACTAGGGTTACAATAATATTTTTAGTTGAAATGGGCGGTAAGGGGTCTTGGAGGGAGGGGGAGTAAAGTATAGCATGAAATTTTTAATTTTAATTCTTTATAAGGCCGTGGTAAGTATACTTTACTGAAATCCACCATACTTACTAAAACATTTCTTCTGCTTCAGAGTAGTTTTGAAAAAAAAATGGATTTCTAATAGCGTACAAAGTATTTATAGTACTGCTGTAGGCTGTTGAAGTATGTTTAGACAGAAATCGGATTTTCTTTTATATTTTGAGGATGCCATCATCAGTATTGGCAGCAGTCTGGAAAAGCGCACCACCCACTCTTAAAATGCGTGCTGTTCTACAGTTCCACGCTTCTGAGCTGCACTACAACTCAACTCGAATTTTCGCTTGATTAGTTTCAAGAAACCGCTCACTCTTCTTCGAGCATTAAAAAAAAGAAAACGCTCCAAAAATACCGTTAAAAGGTATTCCATTCCTTCTCTCTTTTAAATTGCATTTCCCCCCCCCCCCCCCGTATGATAAGTTTCTTTCAGGTATAAATATACCTCTTTCCTAAAGGGAGGTGGGAGGGTCTAGCGAGAAATCCGGTCGTTCCTGACAGACGACATTTCTACCGGATTCGGAGAAGTGTCACCCACCTGTCAATGTCCGCCCTGATCGACAACGTCCTCTCCACTGCTTCGGATACAAAGAAGTCAGGGGAATTGAGGGGGGATAGATGAAAAGTAAACAAATAAATAAAAACCAAAATTTCGATTTGAAGTAGGAAGAAGAGGGCCTCAGGATTGAAAACCAATTCCGCTCTCTTTGGAGAAGGTATCTGCGGAGCTAACTAAATAAATCTTGAGGTTAAGATGAACTGGATAAAAACGTCTGGACGTCGCACTGACCAGTAATCTTCTTTGCAGAGCAAAGGTTTTCTAAGGAGAGGGCTCCTCTATAGAATTTGGCAGAAGAGCGTAATATGGGAGAATTTTATTTATTTACTTACTTATTTTTTCGATAAGAAATCGTGTGCTGCTCACTTTTATGCCCCTGAGTCTCACGCGCTTCTGTAAAGTGAATATTTTTCTGAAGTTTCTTCTCTTCAAGTTGCATTCTCAACGAAGTTTTTTTTCATCTAAAAATCATTCAGTTAAACCTCGCACATGTTTAGTTGAATCAATAACTACATTTATTTTTTTTATTTAAAAGAAAAACATATTACAGAGAAAACTCCAGGATGGTTGCCAACGCCGGAAAAAGCGCCACGTCTTAGCGCCAAGAAGGAAACCCCTGTTTCAAACAAGATCGAAATTTTGCTTTGTTCATCAAAGACCGTATCACTACTGCATTCCTTAATTTACCTTTGATTGTCGCATTCTTATTCTTCCTTGCTGAAACATTATCGCCGAAGGTACAGTGAAACTTGGATTAACCGTCCCCGTCCGGATCAGGACCGTCACGGATAACCGAATAACGCATGCGCAGTAACGCCGCCGGCTCGGGACGAAAATGAAAATAAACAAACTCCTTTTTAAAGTGAAACATATTGTGCTTAATTTCACAAAACGCTCAATGTAAACTTCAGTACAAGAGTATTAATGGACAGAATGACGGGTTAGAGTTTTTAGACGATGACGGTTAAGCGAGTGCCGGTTAATCGAGGTTTTTCTGCACTTCCTTGTCGGTGAAGTGTCTGGTGCTCTTCAAAGACCGTATCGTTCTGTCACTACTGCAGTACTTAATCTTTCTTTCTTTGTTTGTCATATTCTTATTCCTTCTTGCACTTTTGTTATCTTGAAACATTTTCGGCGAAAGAACTTCCTTTCTAGATAGTCGATCTGGAGGGTCGAAAGAGGCGGAGTAAGGAGTCCCCGGGGAAATCCTTTCGACGGTATTTGGTCGGAATTAATAAGTGAAGGGCCCACTTCTCTTAATATCTCGTGTTACTCGCTGCCGAACAAAAGCTAATGGGAAAGGGGACGCAAGAAATCACTGGCCGGTTGGGGCTTTATTCTCCCCTGTAATTTGCCCTCCCCCCCTACGATCGCGCAGTGAGGGTCGATGCTTTTTCAGGAGTGTTTTAAAATACCGCGGAGGGTATTTGATTTTATTGTTCATTAGTTAGAAGTTCAAATAAATAAGTCAATTTTATAAAAACAGTTTTAAAGAACACCCTTTTATTAGTGTACGAAAAAGTAGAATTTTTTTATAACATTTTCTCCTATTTAGTCTTTAATTTAAATATTATGGAATTATTATAAATATTATGGAATTATTATAAATATATGGAATTATAAAAATTATTATGAATATTATGGAATATTCAAATTGCTTTTTTCTCAAATTCACTACCAGGTGGCGCCACGCGTTTCGAATAAAAATTTAATTAAATTAATCTAGTGATTTGATAATTAAGTTTTGAAGCATTTAAAAAACTTTATTGTCATCGAGAACACACCAGGGTGCTAAATTTGAAAACTATTGCATCAAGAAGTGAGTGAAAAATCGATACCACGTTCCATCTTTACAAATATGTAGAAAGTCACATTAACGATTTTTTTTACCCACTTTTATCTATGGATTAAAAAAGTTTCTTTTGCTTAAGAAAAATTGGAGTGTTCGTTTATAGACATCTAGGATTCGTACAACTTTCGATTTTACTTTTTACACGAACTTGGAGAAACAAAATTCTGTAACATTTTTAATCGTTTATGTTTTCTTGTGTTCGCCATTACCGACTTTGATTTCGCGTACCCCCAGGGGTACGTGTACCACAGATTGAGAACCTCTGTTCGATATTAAAAGAATACTTTTGAAAACTGTTTTTGTTAAATTTTTCCATGTTGCACTGAAGTTCTCGAGTGTGCCTCCTTCGGACTCGGTCCACTGTTCCGTTGACTGCGGACGCCAATCTTAGACAAATGACTTCGTTAATCTTCACGGCAGAGTCCGAAAACAAAAGAAACTCTTCCCTCACGTCTCTCGCGCCGCAAAAAAAGTCGGTGAAGCCCATTAGATATATGGTTTTTACATTACCGGATTAGGTAGGAGATGTCTTCGGAATCATCTTTCACTGTCCTCATTATTTTGTTTCCCATCTTTTTGTCTCGGGTGTCGCACTCTTTTGTCTGCCTCCCCCCCCCCTTCTATTTTATCTTCATCCTTGTTTTCTTTCGGCACTCTGTTAATTGGAGTGACTGCTGCCTTCGAGGACTGGAGCGTGACTTTGTTTTCTTCGACATCAGAGGGCCGTAGGTGCGATAACGAGACGTATGGCCGTGGATGGTCCTGGCAGGTGGTCTGAGGGCTGAGCTGACATGGTGTCTGATTACATTAAAAATGCAAGAACAAGTGCTTCTGCATGTGGCACCTGGAGAGAATCGAATCGAAAGTTCAAAGTTTTTTGTAGTTTGATAGAATGAATCGATGATTTTCTTGTCATTGAGAATTAATTGTAGAACATCGTTGATTTTTTAAAAAAATAAAACAAGTTGTTGTTGTTCCTCCTCCCTTTTAAATTATAAGACCCTTAAAAAACAACTAGCATTTCAAAAAATGAAGTGCTTTTATAATTTGCGAGAGTAATGAGTTAATCCTTAAAGTTGCCTTTAAGCAACATACCCAATTTTGTCTTCTAAAATATTGAGAGTGAGACTGAACCTCTAATGCCTGTTATTGCGAATACATGCTGAAAATGTTATTAAATCAATTTTCTACATATAGGTGGCTACCTGTGTGTGCCTGCATATCTTTTCTGTTTTATTTGTATGTTTGAGAATACTATATTCTACAACGTCGAAGGAAATTCCTTATCCTTATTCTTAGTTCTTAAAATTCATCTATGTTTAATATTATAGAATTTTACTAGCTGTACGGCCTGGCGTTGCACGGGCTATCTCAAATAATGGGATATTCCCGGGCGGAGAGAAGTGAGGTCATATGAGGCTTTCGGGATCCATATCTTTTCATATGGCCCGCCTCTATTTTTTTTCAACAAAAATTGTCACTTACTTTCCCCAACAAACCTTACGAAGTAAAACACTTTAATACAAAAAAGTAAAGAAAACTATTTTTTTCCGATATTTATAAGTTCAAACACATAAGCTCTCTAAAAAAGAAATGCCAGCTACCGTTAAATAAATAAATGGAAATGGAAGAACACCGTATGTGAACCATTAGATTTTAAAAGAGGACTTCTACAGACTCGAATGAAATTACTTTCTTCTACGTTTTCGATTTGATCAATGCAGTTGCATTGCTTGGTGTAAAACCTGAAATTCTGCCGTTCACACTTAAGTTGTAGTAAATCATCGAAGTTTTCGTGTGAGGTTAGATGGGGATCTTCAAATGACCCTCAAAAGGCCTAAAATTAATTTACATCACTACTTTTTTACTAATTTTTATTTTTAAATATGAGTTTTACTTAAAAAACAAACAAATTTTACGTTTTGTTTTATTAAAATTTAAATTTATTTGTAAATAAACGAATTTTGAATTCAATTTGAGTTTAATTGATATTTCTTGTTTCAGATTTCTTTATCCCTGAATTTTTTTAAAATCTGAATTTTACTTAAAAACCAGTAGCTTTCCAAATTTAGATTTCTTTGCAAATAAAAACACTTCTACTTTTATTTGAGTTTTATTGATATCCCAGGCTTCATGATAATTTCCTCTGGATATTTTTCTTTAAACCTAAATTTTACTTAAAAACGAATAACTTTAAAATTTATTTGGATTCGTTTAAGTTTAGTTTCAAATAAATTAATTTTGAATTTTGTTTCAGTTTCCTTGGTCTTTTTTTCTGTTGTAGACGAACTTTAAAATTCTATTTTATTTTGACGCTTTAAATTTAGATATACTCAAAAATAAATAAATTTTGAATTTTAGTTAAGTTTCATTAATATTTTTGGCTTTATAATGATTTATTCCCTAAAATTCTGAAACTTTTATGTTGTTTGATTTTAAAAAGGGACTTATGCAAAATTTAAATTTGAATTTTTGCAAAAATTAAAAATTGTACTATTTTTTTGGTTTTCGTCCATAGGTTCATTTTGTACTCTGAATTTCGATGTTGCTTACAGCGCAATTTTTTTCTCCTCCTGTAAAATTTTAAAAATGTCAGAAGTTTTCTTTTAAAATGAATCGATTCATGTGATTTCTGCTCAATAGATTGCGGCACATGGCTGATATAACAGTCATGTGCCGCCGGTATTCAGTTCGTTGTTTAGAAATCAAAACACGGAAGTTTGCTAAAAAAGAAAAAACCCTCTTATACCAATTAAAACCAAGTTTCGTTAAATAAACCAAAAAAATTCAAGAACTTTGGATGTCAAAGCTGTCAATAGATGGCAGCACGGGGGAATCAATCAATATTAAGTTTTTAATTAATATCTTTTTAACTAATTATAGTTTTGGAATTTCGATGGTTGAAATGGATTCCTTGGATTATTTCCTGCCTTTTGGTACTTTCTGCTTGTTTCAGGATTCAGTGGTTTGTGAGAAGATATCCGGACATAGATACATGCATACGTTTATTGACGTTCGGGTTTTAATAGTAAGATCAAGGGCATTTTTTTCTCAACTAAAGCCAAGTGTTGACGATTGGCAATAATCTGTTGTTTAGCCGTAAATCATACTTAAAACAAAATGGGATTTTTTTATAAGTATTTTTCCCATATTTTTATTCAAGAAATGAAAGACAACAAGCATTTTTAAACATTTGCCGGAGCCCCATACTGTTTAATTAGGCCATTGGGGTTTAAACCAGCCCTCCCCCCCCCCCTGCCCTCTTTCATTTATGCGTAGATAACACAACATCCAGCATATCCCAAATGCAGGTTTATAGCCTTAGTTTTGTTAGAGTATTTTTGTCACCTGTACTTTATTTATTTATTTTTTTTTTTCCATTTGTGTGTGACGTCCTCAATTGTTTGCGAGAGAAGCGAACAGAAATGTTGTGAAGTCTCCTCCCTCTGCCCGAAAGTCCACCGAGACTCGCTTCACCGCAACTTTCGGTAAAAGGGAGGGGAAAAAATGGCGAAGGATTTGTCAGTAATGTGTCCATCATTTGTGACCTACAAAGATTTGACAGTCGGGCGGGGGATTCGTCTCTCCGTTTTTATCTCCTTTGTCGTCCCATAAAGGAATTTACGTCTCACGAATGGGGAGGGGATTTGAGTCCTCAGAGGGAATATTCGGGCAGTTGGTCGGAATAACTGGGGCACTCTCGTATAGTTGGTGTTACTCTGTGTTTACTTTAGTTGCAATTCTGAAACCGACTCTTTTGTGTCCCTGAATAGAGAATGAGCTTCGAGAGAAAACGTAGCAAATGTAGTTGTAAAATCTCGAATGATTTGATTTTCTTTTTGAGTTTCAGGAAAGTAGATATAATCTGAGGGTAATTTTATTTTTAATTTCTTTTCAATTCAGATCTTTATAGAGTGAGTGTTTCGATAGTTCTTAAATTATTCTTAAGCTTCTTAAATGAATTGTTTATTATGGTGGGAGTTTCGTAATATCGGATCAACCTTACTTTTAACAACGAAATAGTTTTCATCGCCATGAAATGATAATCATTTGTTAATATAATTAAACTAGGCTGAGCTCAGCGTTATGAGAAATGAATTCGGCACTTTGTGCGATTGATAGGTTTGTACAGGGCCAGATTTCCTTTAGGGCCAACCTAGGCCATGGCCTAAGGCGCAACCATCTGGGGGCGCATCTACAAAAGAAATGACAACCAAATATTCATAGACTTTTCAATCTTGTTTTGAAAAGGCCACATAAAATGATGTTTTAATTTAGCATTGCTTACACTAGATATAGTGAGCGATACATTTTTTTGTCTACCGTGGATCCTTGACTTCTCTGCATTGAAATCGATTTAATGAGATCTGTCCTTTTCAAAGACCCATCAAGCCTATTCGCTGACAAAAGCGCGAACGAAAAAGTTCTAGTAGGTATATTTCGCACGATTTCTAGAAATTCGATGAAGTATTTTTGCAGGTGTTAGTGTTATTTCGTAAGTAGTATCATTTTGAATAAGAAATTTAATATGTTTCGAAGATTATTAAGATTGTTTTGTGTATTAAAAATAAACTATTGCATATTAAATTGAAAATTATATATTCGCGTTTTTGCGAGGGGGGGGGAGATATACTTCTGCCTAAGGCGTAGGAACGTGTAAATCCGACCCTGAGTTTGTACTGAATTCTTTATGCTACCCATCCAATTTTAAAACGGTAAGAAATCAGTTCTTGGTTTGGTTGTAAATCCCGAAGAATCCAATGTAAGTTTAATTCTTTTTTTCGGGAGGAGGGGGGGGGGGGGAAAGTGACTACATTGAAACGAAAAATCCTGACAGAAAAAGAAGATTCCGGAGATCTGCACTCTTAATCTTCTCATGTAAAACCCAATACGTCTAATGGTTCCTTCTTAATAATCCGAGGGACTTTTTTTATTCCTTTTCCTTCATCTCAATTTTATAGAAATGATTTCCGTTCAAGGAAGCCCTTAAAATTAAATCCATATCCGTTTCGAAAGGAAAAAATGTCTTTTTTAGTTTTGAGATGGCTTTTATTAATGTGTCTGACGTTCTTGAACCTGGAAACAGAAGAGAGTATGCTACTAGTAATGCATTTTCGTTTAAGCATTGCGCAGTTATTTAACTTGGAAATTTCACAGTGGCAATTTCAACTGTTGGATTCAATAAGTGGAAGTATAACATTGGACAACAGGAGCAAACCACCGCTTAAATTTGAACTGTATACTTGCCCGATTTCTCTCGTTCTCTGTGTGTACGTGTTCGTTCCAAATTAGGAAATCAAATTTTGTGGAACTCAATTTGTTTTCTTTTTATATGTTACTTGTGTATGTGGAAACAATCATTTACATATTTGATTTCGTTTCTCGAGGAAATTTATTTGCAGGTTCGATTTTTTTAATATTACTTGTGTAAACAATGACAAATACAGGAGGGAAGGCAGCACTGGAATTGTCTTAAACCGTTAACGCCCAGGGTTCTATTTACAGGACAGTTACATTTCACTTCCGTGGCTAAACCGAATGCATTCCATCGTTTCTTTTCTGCTATTTCTCTGAAGTCAGTAGGTATTTCCAAACAACAAAACAGTTTTCAACAGGCATATACTAACAGTTAGCCAGATTCTGAAGTCAAGATGTCATAAAAATATTTTTTCATTTTTTAATCTCTAAAAATAAAAAAGAAAATAAGAAATCCAAAAAGAATTTTTTTCTTCGAATGCAATTTTACTTCACAGTTAACTTAATCTCGGTGTTTTAAACATAATTTAATAGACATTTATTGAAATCTATGTTAAATTAATTTTGGTGCTAATGGGTTGTTAGAGATCAGTGGCGAATCTAGGATTCGGGTCGGGGGCTCAGGTCATAAAAACTTTGTATCGTCGTGATGAATGTCAAGCCTCAAGATTAAAGTAAACCAAAACTCTTTAACTCTACAGACTTTCATCACCTGACAATAAGAATTATAAAAAACAATACAATACTTTCGATAATTTGATAGAAATTACAATGAAATAACTAGCCAAAAAATGTCTTTGACCACGTCAAAGCTACAAGTGGAATGACTCCAAAAGTAGGAAAATTTTCGAGCCTGTCTAGCCAGAAAGTATTGTTGAAACGTTTTTATTATTTTTTTGAAAGAGGAAAATTAAGAAAAACAGTTGTAATGATGTTAAATAAAATCAAGAATTCTGGCTTGGCTTTGAGGGGGCTGTAGCCCGTTAGGGGCCCCCCCCCCCTGGATTTGCCACTATGGGAGATAACCGTTGTCTGTCTGTCTTTTGACCCATATGGAAAAATACAATTTTGAAAGAAACGATCCAATCCCTTCAGGAAAATTGTGCGATTTGGATTTTCTGTCTGAGACACAACAGCTCTATTGAATAATTGGGCTTAATATGCAGAATAAATCCAATGTCTAAGAAAACTGAACACGGATTAGGGCATCACCATATTTACGTAAAAACAAACTGACATTTGCATCGTAGTGTCACTTAAAAACAAAGTCGCACAATTTCTAGAGTTATTTGCATTACACGAACCAGTTTGCCTTTCGAATCCAGAGGGAATTTCGAATTTCCGAACAATTTTCGCCAGCGGGTGAGGAGGCCAAAAGCTGGATCGCTCCTATTTCCCTACGCCGGGAGACTTTAAACGCCTTGGGAATCGGTCCAGATCACGGCAGAATGTATGTTTCACACCGAATTTTATTTTATCCACCCCACCGTGAATGTGACATGTCGAAATTCGAACAGGCATTCCGTTCATGCGCGTGTCACTCCGCGGACGGACGAAAAAAAAAAGGAATCCGATTTCTGGGATTCCCGGTAGCACTTCGCCTCAGTTGTCAAGAATCAATTCCTCCCTCGAAATGGAGGGAAAAAATAATTTTTTTTCCCTATCCCGCCAACACATTTCGACCGATAAGCGCGCACTAATATCGTCCGCTTTTCCACCCCGGTGACAGGCCCGAAGCATGGAGGGCTGCGAGCCTCGGCGGAGGAAAGTAGATCCTCTCCAGATCAGCGATTTCGTGCGTGGAAGATCTCCGCCTTGACTTTTGAGTTTGACTGGAGATCTAACCCTTAATGCAAAACTTCTGTCCGACGTGTTTGGAGAAGATTTTTGGAAGGTTCTTTCGTTTTTCTTTTTTTCCTTCTCCCATGCTGTATTTTCCCCCCTTCCGCGTTGAGATGTGGGTATTTTGCTGGTAGACTGACTTTGGGGCTCACGGTTCTGGAATGGAATGTCAGAAGTGAGTGAGTGAAGTGTTATTTCTGATGGCAAACCAAAAAATAAAAAATACCGGGCTTTTTTTTTTTTTCTCCTCCTCTGAAACATATGTGAATCATTAACTCACAAAATACTAATTTTACAAAAGACATAAAAAATATAGATACTGTCATTAGCATTGACACGCGACGTTTAAGTGCTACATAAATGAAACGTGAATAAAATGGATAAATAATGGTTTATTTTAATCTGATAAGAACCAGCGGGAGTGTTCTTCCCTAAACTTTCTCGTATACCTCCCCAAAAAGGTGCCGTTTCCCCTTCCCCCGCGTGGCCAAAAAAATTCGAGCCTATTGTTACCCAGAATCCAATGACTATCAGAAGGTTTTTCATTAGAGTGATTGAAAAATATCTGGGCAAAGAATGAAATTCAGAGAGATGCGTAACGATTTTCCTCTCTTACCGGCTCAAGGACAAACTGACGTAATTCGCTACTCCGTAATGAATTTCCTCTCCGTTCTTCCAGTACGCATGCGCGTGGAGATAAAAGATTCTCTTCAAAAGTAAATTATACGGACCGACAGACAGTCAACCCTTTGGCGGATTTGGACCAAAATTTTATACGGACCTACATTCATGACGATAAAACTGTGTATAAAATTTTATCCATCTGGGTTTTCAAGTTTTTGAGCTATAGCGTTCGCATGACCGCGGACAGACTGACAGATAGACTTCCCGTGGACGGATTTTGTCGAAAATTTGATAGAAACCTACAAATTATGTTTAAAGACCACATACCAAATTTCATCCCCGTAGCTCTCATAGTTTTCGAGTTATCGTGTTCACAGACAGACATAATTCCAAAATTGTGTTTTTCGGACTCGGGGAGGTCTAAAACGCGGAGATTCGTCAAAATCTCGAGTTCGAATTTTTTGACGATTACAATACTTTCTCTTTGTGTACTTCGTATACGAGAAAGTAAAAAGCAATGAAGTTTAAGCAATCTAATAAAAATGGACACGCTGAATAATAAAAAAAGATGCGAGGCTAATCCTTTTAAGCCGAATCTTATTTTAAAGTTGATTTTGCTTTCTTAATTATATCAATTTCTTCTTTCACATAATTATAAAATTGGGCGCAATTCATTAAATTATAATGACGCAGAGTTTAGGGAGGAAACGGGACAAATAGTAATACGGGACTGAGCAGTGAAATACGGCGACGTATGGCAATCCTAACTATCATAGCTGCTGAAGTAAAATTTAATTAATTCTAAAAATGTGAGTCTGTCTTCTAATACACATTTATTGCACATTTTTGATTATCAAACACAGTCATCCTCTTTTTCAAAAGGTTTTGTGTCTCGGACTTGTTCCCTTTATGCAGTTGGAGATTTATGTAGTAATCTATAAAAAGTGTTAGGGAATATATTTGATTAAATACTTGGCATTTTCTGATGCCACGAAGATAAACGGTGATAACTGTAACGGAAGACATACTATTTCTTCGTTTTAAATAATTTAATTGTCCTTGGTTAATGCACATTTACTATACTTAATATACCCTTGAGATGAATGTCCGTCTATTAAGATATAATAGAGCAGTTCGTTCAGGATGGTTCGCGGTCTTCTCCGCGGCGTCCTGTTAAAACAAAAAAAACCTTCAATCCACTCTTTGAAGTCACGCTCCTCTTCAACCAACTCCCCCGCTATTTCGCGATGAAGTTTTTTCTTCTCTTCTGTTCTTCTTCTCCCTGGGGAGAAAGGGGCAGTCTCAAAACGGAGCAATTTCGTTTCTCAGAGGGTAAGCCGACTTCCGGCTCTAGTGAGGAACTTAGCAGTCTGGACGTTACAGAACTTCGAGGTTAAAAATTAAATAAATTGTGATTTTTTTCCCTAAATTGTGTACTGAATTTCAAAATTTGCAGCAAATCATATGTTTATAATGGCATTCTTTACATTCAAAGTTAATTAATGATAGGTTTAAAATTAATGATATTGATAGAGTCGTTCAACTGAAACATAGATTGGTGTCTGAAAAATTAACTTTATTGGGAAATGAACACAAGAGCAATCGAGATAAAATAGTAGTGAAGCTCCTATAGAGCCTACAGATAATTATTCAGGTTAATGTCCCAACGTGGTGCATGTTGTTTTTCCATACTTTCCGTGAGAAAGGCTGATGAGGAAACCACTTTTCCACAGCATTGCACGCCGCTTGATTGCAAGTGAAGTGCTAACCTTCCAGTGCCTTCTTTAACCAACCAAACACGGTAATCGCAAAGCGATAGATCCGGACTGTGAGACGGGGGATTCAGTACTTCCCAGCGGAAAGCAAGTGGAGTGTCCTTTGCTGTTTCGTCAGTATACGGCCTTGTATTATCCCGAAGCAAAATCACAGCTGTATAAGATTCTGGAGCTTAATGCAAACTGAGTTATGTTAATTTGTTCTTTTGCTTTAACTCGTTCTACTTTCTATGGAAATTAATTGTACTTACATTTATTTATCTATAATATGAAAATAAGTGATGATTTTTCGTTAAAGAGCTGAAACTAAGCTTGAAAAGTGGAAAATTTGGTTCACTCTCTCAAAATTGCTTGCTTTTGGAGATCGTTACAAGCATTTGAAAATACGGTAGAGTCTCCCTACAACGAAGTCTCCCTACAGCGAATTTCTCCCTATAACGAAATTTTCAATCGGAATGTTAAATAACATTCAAAATATCCTCCATATAACGAAGTGGTTGTCTCCCTATAACGAATTTTTTCAGACCTTTCTCTGCTCGATTTTTGTTATTTTTGAAGAAAATTGCTAATTTCTGTGCACACAAATCTCTCACACTTGCCTGTTTCCGGAACCACTCACTCTTAAAATGTGAAAATTTTCCTGAAAATTTAACGTCACGAAATGCAAAGAAATGTAAAATAACGGAATTTTGCAAGTAAAATAAACGTAAGTACATACTAGTACAAGCTATTCTCTAAATTGGTGAATTGTCTTCACTTTTGAGCATTTTATTTATACAATAAAAATTAGTATAATTTTAACAAATTTATAATAAATATTACTTCATTTTTAATTGAAAGTCATAATTAAATATTTTTGAACTTATCGCGCTTACTAAAAGGTTTGTAGCATTTACTTAAATAATTGCAAAAATCTCTAATCTCCGTATAACGAAATTTTCTCTATAGCGAATTTTTCAACTGGAACCAAGCGATTTCGTTATAGGGAGATTCCACTGTACATTAATGGCATAGAACTTCGGTTGGGACCGTTTGAAAAGTTCGTTATAACCGAAGGATCGTTATATCCCGGGTTCGTTGTACCGGGGTTCGGCTGTAGTTTGTATTCCCTTCAACTTACATGAATCGAGAAGTATTTCCTTGCTCCAAAAACTGGCAGCTTTCAGACACCCCGAATCCTCTGCAACCGGACGTAAAGACATCATCCCCTCCAGCACCCCGGAGCATTCTGGAGGATTGAATGCCGTGGCCGCCGGGAATGCTCCTCATAAGTGGCGGCATTAATTGCTCCGGAGTGGCCGTCGGCGAGAAGTCATTTGCCATTACCCTCATAAAGACGTCTGCCCGGCCGCCCGAACTTTGTCTCCGCTCGTAACGAATGCCTCCTCTCCGTCATTTAGAGATGCGTCCTGTAATTTACGAGCGCTTCCGATGGACTTCAGGTGGGGACGGTATTCTCACCGGCCACATTCTGCCGATGTCGTCTTCCTCGTTAATTGCCGGACGGGGGATCGTGCAGAGGAGGGACTCATTCATATTGGAATTGAAATACCTCGGATTGGCTGGTAATTTACCGGAGTGGAAATGCCATGCGCAGATTGGAAGTGCCTCGAGGATGCAATATAACCAGCGGGAGCGTTCTCCCCTAAACTTTCTCGTATACTTCCCCAAAAGGTGCCGTTTCTCCTTCCCCGCGTGGCTAAAAAAAATTCGAACCTACTGTTATCCAGAATCCAATGACTATCAGAAGGTTTTTCAATATAGTGATTGAAAAATATCTGGGTAAAGAATTCAAAGAGATGCGTACCGATTAAAAGGCATCTATCGCACACCGCTAGGTTTCACTCTTGCCGTCTCAAGGACAAACTGACGTAATTCGCTCCTTTCGCGAGCTCAGAAGACTGCTTCCGTACGCATGCGCGTGGAGATAGCGGATTGGTTTCAATGGTAAATTATACATACCGACCGACAGACAGTCAGCCCGTTGACGGATTTGGCCCAAAATTTTGTACGGACCTACATTCATGACGATAAAACTGTGTACCAAATTTTATCCATCTAGCTATTCAAGTTTTTGAGTTATAGTGTTCGCATGACCGCGGACAGACTGACAGACAGACTTCCCGTGGACGGATTTTGTCCAAAATTTGATAGAAACCTACAAATTATGTTTAAAGACCACATACCAAATGTCATCCCCGTAGCTCTAATAGTTTTCGAGTTATCGTGTTCACTGACAGACACACACACAGACATACATACAGACATAATTCCAAAATTGTGTTTTTCGGACTCAGGGAGGTCTAAAACGTGGATATTCGTCAAAATCTTCAGTTCGAGTTTTTTGACGATTACAATACTTTCTCTTTGTATACTTCGTATACGAGAAAGTAAAAATTGCATCGCATGTAGCAGGCGCGCCGAGAGACAATTGTGTGGCGCTTGCGCACAGTGGCAGCTGCGCACAAATCATTAACTATCAGTCAATGCGACAGTCGGTTGTGTGACTGAGGAGAATAAGTCTTCCAGATGCATTATTAAACGGCAAGTTAAATCTGCTGCTGACAGAAGAAATACTGATCAAAGATTTGAACTATACAATAAGACACGTAGATTTCATTAATATGTTAATTAATTCAAGGAAAATTCCCTCAGATTTATATAACGCAATCTCTAAATTACCAATAACTCCAATTTCTAAATAAATAAAATTTTAATTTTTCGGTCCGCTTTTCCAAATATTCTTGCGAATAGCTGTAAATTCTAGCAACCCTACACGAATCACTAATTGATCACCTCTTGCCGATGACCAACACATGATTGATTGGTCGTTAATGGCTTGTACGCAAATGCTACTGTACACAAGTGTCACAACGCCCGAGAGATAGTGGCGTAGCAACCGGGGGGGGGGGTTAGGGGGAGTAGGGATGTTCCGGGCGCCAGGGAGTCAAAACATGACTGCGTTTATGCCATTTTTAAGACAAAATAGGATGAGGGCACAAAAAATACCCTACCCTTTGCGCCATATACGCGTATTAAGCCACTAATGAGGACTCGGATAAAAACAAGTCGTACTGATTTCTAGGCACCACTTACTCTCACTACGCCACTGGTCATGGTGACAAAGCATTAATGCGGCCCTAGCGCCGTTTATCCGATGATGAGGGGGGGATATCATATTATGGCCCGAGCGTAACTTACTCTCGCTACGCCACTGCCGACAGAGGGAAACATGTGGGGGAAAAATCTCGGGGCCCACTGGTCAGGATTAGGAAATATTTCATTTTCTTATTTTCAAGAGTATTTTTTTATCCATGGTAAATGGAGCCCGGCATGAATTGAATATATTTTACATTTATTTTTACTTTCTCGTATACGAAGCATACAAAGAGAAAGTATTGTAATCGTCAAAAAAATTCGAACTCGAGATTTTGACGGATCTCCACGTTTTAGACCTCCCCGAGTCCGAAAATCACAATTTTGGAATGATGTCTATCTGTGAACACGATAACTCGAAAACTATTAGAGCTACGGGGATGAAATTTGGTATGTGGTCTTTAAACATAATTTGTAGGTTTCTGTCAAATTTTGGACAAAATCCGTCAACGGGAAGTCTGTCTATCTGTATGTCCGAAGTCATGGGAACGCTATAACTCAAAAACTTGAATAGCTAGATGGATAAAATTTGGTACACAGTTCTATCGTCATGAATGTAGGTCCATATAAAATTTTGGGCCAAATCCGTCAATGGGGTGACTGTCTGTCGGTCTGTATAATCGCTTACTTAGTTCCAAAAGGAAAAAAACTCCATGCGCATGCGTACTGTAGCAGTCTCTGGTAGCAATGCCTGTGCACGCGGTAGGATTACACAACTTTGTCCTTGAGACGCTAACAGTAGAAAATCGGTTCGCATTTAATCGCACGCATTTTCTTTACGGAAATATTTTAGAATCACTTTAATCTACAATGAAAAACCTTCTGATATTCGTTGCATTCTGGATTAGAGTAGGTTCGAATTTTTTTATCCACGCGGGAGGAAGGGAAACAGCACCTTTTTGGGAAAGTATACGAGAAAGTTTAGGGGAGACCACTCCCGCTGGTTTCCGAATATAAATTTGGCACACCCCTTAAGGAAATGAAAGTAGGTAGCGAGATATCCGATTTTTGCAACAATATGTGACGTGACCGGGCAACCGTAAAAGAGGCTTTCGTCTGCAGGTTGGTTACCACAATCATAATTAGCAAGGGGGCCCAATACTTTGCCCCGGGGCCCACCTCGGCTCTCAGCGGCCTGACATGCAGTGCTCAAAATATATAAATTTTTACCGAAAACTTTTGCACTGTGTAAAAATCCAGGGCATTTTAAACTGTCATATATTTGATAAACGTTTATCATTCTGCGACACAAGTTACAGGTACTATTCTCTGTTTAGTGAAATTTCTAGACTTCAAAATTGTTAAACCCAAATCAGTTTGCGTCAGATGAACTAATATACGTTCGATATCATCATCATTAAACTGCACAAGCTTGTTAGATCTCTTAGGATCGTAAAAATGTTTGTTTTCAATAAAGTTTGATTTCTCGTGGTTGCGAGTTTGGGGTTGAACTGTGGTGATGTGTTCAAAGTACTGGATTTGCAGGTGTTCACTGCAAACGGGGCCCGACAGCTAACTTCTCAACTGTCAGACGGGCACATGCTTCCAGTAGGAAATTTGCTTTAAATGGCGTAAAGAATTATATTTTATGTATTGTAGCAAAACTCGTTCTGTGGGTGTATGGTATAAACAGTTCAACACGTGGGATAATGGTGAAGGGGAATTAAGGCCTATTTACAAATATGCAGGAAAACACGTAGCACAGGTAACAGGAACAGCAGATCCTGCGCAGATTAGTAATGCAAACAGTCAACAATTCACAGGTAATAACAGTTCGGCACTTTCAGATTTAGCAACACAAACAATCGGCAAATCACTAAAAGTGACAATAACAGCATTTTCAATAGCTCTCAGCTCACCGACTTTCTAGCTCACTCTGCAGACGAAACTCCAAAGTCGTTCCAGTCTATCAACACTCACTGTGATCCAAGCGCGGTCTTTTTATACTCTTCTCGATAGGCCGTGACTTCACATAGAATTTTCAAAAAAAACCGCAATCGCGGCCCATAATAGAAATATCGAGAAAGTAATAGCATTTTCGGGTATCTTTGATTTGTCGCCAAAATGGTCGTCAAGGTCAGGGGTCCAGGCCTAGCTGCTGCCCGTCACTCCATGCTTACCCCTGTAAATCTCCCTCCCCAACTATAAGACTAGCGAGGCAGGAAAGCGACATTACATCTTTGTAACAGTATTGTAGTCTATAAATCTATTACTGAAAAAATACGAAGTCTAAATGTTTATGCAATCTCTAGGCCCTGTAGGTCATATTTAATAAAAAAAATTCTTGATAATTTTAAACAAAAAAAAAAGTTCCAATCTTCTGTGACTAAAACTGAACGAGTTTGAAGCTTTGAATTTTATTATTTTAAGCCATTCAAAGGTTGCCTCAAGCAAGCGCTTCCCGTTGATTGGTGGATCTTTCTCCTCGAGGTGGCCATTGAAATCGTCTAAAATAGTGATATTCGAAGCTTTATAACTCGGTCAGTTTTAATTGCAGGAGAGTGAAACTTTTTTGGTTTAAAATGTTAGTTTGTCGAACGTAATTTACTAAATATGACCGATAGGACTGTGTGACTGTATAAAAATTTAAGCGTCGTAATTTTTTCAGCAGTACTTTTATGCACTCAAAAAACACAACATATAGCTCTTAACTTCATTTAAAGCACTTTTGCAATTGGAAGTGTATGCCTATCTCTAACAGTTTACAAATTAGCTGTTGGAAGAAAAAACTACATCAGTGTGAACGTTGCCTACTTGACAACCACTTTTTCTGTACTTAAAATTCCAAAAAAAAAAAAAAAAATCATTTCTGCACTTGAAACAGACGATATTTAAACTTGACAGGAAAAGAACAAGTAAAAGATTGGATTCCAAATTGCACACATTGTAACATAAAAAATGCAAGTAAATAAATACTAAAGAGAACTAATAAATCGTGAGCAATGAAGAATATTTTCTCTGTGACGAGGAGTTTCGTTTGGACTGCCATCTATCGGAAGAGTTCAGAGCCATTTAAAAAAATTCAAACAGAAACAGCTAGAAGATTCTAGGCTGAAACGAAATAATCTTCCAATCCACGAAGCGCGCTTAAAATCGCTTTAACAGTTTCACCTCGTCACAAGAAGACGAATAATCGCGTGACTTTTTTTATTATCATTATTTCTCTCTGTCTCTCCTCCAACGCTAACTTCAATTAAAGGCGCGGAATTAATTCGACGCGATGCACAATTGGAGGAGAGGAAAAAACGGAATGCTCGCTTATTTGCGAAACGCGATTGACTTCTTGAGCCGGGATTCATTTCTCTCCGCCAATCGATCGCACTTTCGCCTTTTTACCTGGCACTTGGAGAGAGAAAAAAGGAATCCGTGATACATTTGTTTTTTTAAAGAACTATTTTTCAATTCAGCGCCTTTTAATGCGATGCGAGCGAAATAAATGATCGAGATATTTAAGACACGTAAAGAAATGAATTCGATTTCCTCACGATACGCAGTCTCGTGCGCGCCAAAATGGTGGAGAAATTTAAATCGTTGGGAAATGGATTGACTTTTTCCCGCCGTGTCGGAACAATCTTTTTCCTCTCCCTGCTCTAATGTTGCAATCTTGATTCGACTCCCTCTTCCATCATAACCAACAAATGCTCTATTAGTGAGAAAAGATTTGCCCCTCCAACTTTAATGCCCTCTGCGCCCCTTTTAAGAGCATTTTAATACAATTCTTCAAATAGACTTTTGGCACTCTTCTCAAGCTATTTTGTCTCGCTTTTTCTCCCGAAGAGTTCTTTATTTCTCCTTCGTCTTCTTTTCCGATGGACGGACAACTATTATTTCGGGAATTGGGCGCTGAGATAATAAAAAATAATATTTTTATACTACTGGAGAGAAGGAAAAAATAATAATAGATAAGATCTGATAAAAAAAATGACCAAGCAAATATTCTTTTTTTTCCTGGTTTTTTTCCTTTTTATCATTCTCATTCTGTTTGCTGACATTGTTTGAGAATCTATAAAAAATGGAATTTTTTTCCGACTTGGTTATTAAATTCTGTTTTAGCGGAACGTTCGTTATTGTGTGCGAGGGCGAAGAGTAAATTTGTTTTGTGTCCATTGTGCAAATAGAATTTTTGTTACGAAGCGGCACTTTAAAGTGAAATGAGCGAAGTGTTTTATGGGGTCATTTTCAAATATCGTTATTTAATGTTTTTATGACTTTTTCACCCATTCCGTTTTTCCGAAAAGATCACTTTTTTTTTTCATAAATCCCTAGAAGGTCTTTGCAAACTTTTTTAATATTGCTCTAAATTGAATGATGCTTGAGAGAGTTAATTTCTTTACATCTCTTAGAAAAAAACGTTATGTACTTACAAGACATTTTTGCATATTCTATTATTTCGAATTGTTTAACATTTCATAAATAGATATGTATTAAATTAGAAATTCTGATATATTATTTTTTGAGCGTAAATTATAGCAATATTTTATTTCTGGCTCCATCTTAAATTGCTTTTATTCTCTCTGTCAGCATTAATTAATCTGAGTTGGAAGAAGGAAGGTAATTTCGATTGGTTTGTGATGGAAACACGCGACTACGTCATGGTTTTTGCCGTCTCGTCGATCTTTAACTCTGCATACCCCGAATTAATTGACTAGCAACTTCTTAAATTTATTTTAGCATCATTAGATAAGTTTTGGTACTGAGTAACCTCAAGAAACAGGAGACGCTTTTTAATTAATTGAAATAACTTAATTTAATAATTAATTAATAAGTTTTAATTTCTGCATTCAGCTGCCATCGACTGCTTCCTGTCCTAACTACATTCGCCGTGTTGTAAAAAAAATGATCATATTGTTACAAACATGGAAAGTCGCTTCCCAGCAATGCAAGTCTTATGGTTGGGAAGAGAGTTTTACAAGGTTAAGCATGGAGTGACCTCAGCGACTGTTATGGCACCCCTGACCTTGGCGACAAATAGATGATTCCCGAAAATGCAACCCTTTTCTCGATATTTCTACTAGGAAAGGGAATACACGAGAAAACTCCATGTGACGTCACGGCCTGTCGGAGAGAATATTTAAGGACGGCGCCTGGATCAGAGGAGGTTGTTGATCGCCTTGGAGCGCGAACGTCTTCGGAGTTCTATCCGCTGTGCGAGCTGAGCTGTTATTGTCGTTACTAGTTATTTGCTGACTGTTTGTGCTGTTAAATATCAAAGTGCTGAACTGTCATTACCTGTGAATTGTTGTCTGTTTACATTGGTATCTGCGCAAGAACTATTGTTTCCTGTACCTGTGCTACGTGTTTTCCTGCATATTTGTGAATAAACCTTCATTCTCCATTATCCTGCGTGTTGGACTGTTCACACCATACACCCACAGGAAGACATTTTGAAACAATATTGTGAAGATATAATCGTGGTTAAAGCGGTAATTTTAGATATGGTCGCCAGGGCCGTCTTTAAAAAATAGGAACACCCTGGGTTAGAGTTATTTGGCACCTCATCTGAACCGTAACTTGGTACTTGAGCGCCAATGGCCCAAAGAAAATACCTACCTTATGAAACAATGGAGGAGCAAAGAAAAATGGAAGAAGAAAGTCCCCTGTCTTACAATTTTGCATCTCGTGGCCTTTTCATATTAAAACTAATAATTAAATAAAGTTTTTGGTTCAAAATTAAAATAAAAGCAGCATTTGTAGGCAATCTTTGATCATTGGCGGTCGTTGGCGAAGTCCAATTGTCCCATTACATAAGATGGCCTCGATGGAAGGATATAAAGGGTTATTACCCTCGTGTAGAAAATATGACCAAATCTAAGATGTTGCGTTTCCATTGGCCATACACTCGAATAGCATCGGGCTTGCTAGAAAAGTCTCTTGGATGCCGGGCTTCCTTTGTCCTTCCTTCTCTCCTTCCTGGAGGCCGTTTCTTGTCTCTAATGGGTGTCCAAACACTTACCTCTGTCTGCTTGCTCTTTTTCCCGCTCTTCCGATTCAATAGGCGGAGGGCCTCGTTAGCGGCACTCGCCAGAAGTGGACTCCTTAAACAAACTCCTCTCACGTACCCGGAGGTCCCCAGGGACCCCGGCCAGGGTCCTTCCCCTCGTCCGGGGTTATTATTTTACCTCCTCCGTTTTAGTTTCGCTGTTTGCCTTCTCTTTGAGAGAAAAGAAATGGGAAGAAGCTTCATTCCTCTTTCGTCGGGGGTGGGTGGACTTTTTTCTTGCCTTCCATTCCTCCCCCTCTGAAAGAACCAACTGCCACCCAAGTCACGCCCCGCACCCTCCTTTCTTGGTTGTCCAGGACTCGTTACGGATGTTGGGTGCCCCTTTCACAGAGGAGATGTCGCCTGTAATAGATTTTTCCTCCCTATCAAAAGTAACCTGTTTCTGTAGTCCTCTCGGCTCCTTCGGCTGGGGAGGAAAGAGATATCTCCGGTGCCTGGGCTCGCGGTATGTAACTTCACCCTAGATTTCGTCTGTGATTAGTATGATACAAACTTGCCCTACTGTTGATTCTTTTATCGGTATTATCAAAACTATTTGTCGTTTTTCTTTATGGTTAAATCTCTTCTTTTTCCTTGAATGGAGGGATATAAAACTGATGAATGCGAGAAACTTCTTCATTTTTGTGCGTTGACTTTAGCGTTTGTTTTGTGGTGAATTATTGGGAAACTGCTTATTAATCTGTTAGACTCTCCAGTCAGTAACAGTAAATGGATATAAATTCAATTTTTAATGCATTCCTTCTCTTAGAATCGCTTGTTTTTGTTTTCTCTCTCTTTGTTTTGAAGAATTTTTCTTGAATTAGTACTTGAATGATCATCTGAGACAATAAAATCGTCTTTTCTACCGTTTTCTAATAAAGAAAGGGAGCGTACAGTAGATATGCATAATCTTGCATTTTTGTTTAATTTGTCTAGAATCTTTAAATGATCTATAATTTGCGAGAGATATTAGTTCACTCATTTTATTTAAATCAATCGCAACCATAAAAATTTTTTCCCTGGCTGAAGAAAAACGGAACATCTCTTGATCTTCCTAAGAATTTTTTATTTATCTTTCTTTTTTCGTCCCGATACGATTGGCCATATTGCATCTCATCACTCGTTGCCGTTAATAAAAAAAATTAAACTATGGAACATAGAAAAAACAATAATATAAAAAAACGGTAGATTTCAAAATTATCTGCTCAAATTTAATAAATCTCGTGAAGAAAACTAAACGAGTAATATAAAAAAAAATTAAGTCAATTCCTACTTAGGTCAACAAAGAAAAATTTAATTTTAGAAATTTTTTTCTCCCATACAAAACTAAAATTAATTAATTAAATTTAATTAATGAATTGATATTTGAAAAAATTGTATTAACATCAAGTGTCATCCACTACAAGTTTTAAAAAATGATTTGAACTTGAGTGGATGAATAAAGTATTTTATTAACGATTGAATCTTGAAAATTCCCTTTGTCACCAAAGTCGCCAACTTTTCCGCCAAGTCTAGCATCTTAATTAATAGTCTAGCATCTTAATTAATAGTCTAGCAATTTAATTAATGAATTAATATTTGAAAAAACTGTATTAACATCAAGTGTCATCCACTACAAGTTTAAAAAAATGAATTTGAACTTGAGTGGATGAATAAAAAGTATTTTATTGACGATTGAAAATTTGAACAAGATATATAAATAAATATATATAGGAAGAGTGTGAACTAATAATAGGAATTGAAAAAAGGAAATGAATGCACACCTGATGTCGAGTTACCCAAACAACTTAAGGCTGAGAAAATAAATTCCTCAATCCTTTTCCCCGAATAATACGGAAGCCAATTTTTACCACAACAACTCATTTTTACACGCATAACTAATCGGTCCAATTAATTTAAATACGTCTCTCCAAAAGCAGCTCTCAAAAGTCCTGTCTGACAGTTTGGCCGGCCCCTGACCGCTCAGCCAGTCCATTTTTCGCGCTGACGGATCTTGACGGGCAATTTCTCCGCTCGTCAAACTCCTCGATTTTTCCGGTGCGTGGATTTCCAATCTGAGGCACTTCCTTTTCCGCGGATGAATGTGTGCGCGGAATAGTAGAGGAGTGAAAAAATCCGGGAGAAGCCGCTGACATTTTAATTAGGCATTGATCCCATTTTTAATTAAAATCCCATCCGCGCAAAAGGTAAATTATGACGGGTGGGAAAAAAGTCTTCGACATGTGCTGCAAAATTAACGCTTCCAGGTACAGGGAGTTGTCAGTGGCATCGATCCGGAGAGGAAGAGGAGTCTCCTTCTCTCCCCGTCGGACGCTCTGTCAGCGCCCTAACTATGAATGGATTATGAAACTGAATGCTTACTTGCTGAAATGTAAAACGTTGTGAAGAACTTCTGTCTTTCGTGAAGAAATGTTTTGTAAATAATCAGTGGCGTATCTCTTGCGCTTGAGATCATTTTGGCTCCTATTCATCACAGCCGAGATGTCTGTAGCGTAAGTGGGAAAGGTATGGTAATTGCTTTCCCAGATGCGGCTGGCAGATGACCGAATGTCTTTGGGGTGCACTGGGAAAGTACCAAGGAACTGGAAAGGAAGGATTGTTTGAGAACTTAAAAAGCGATAACTGTGACTGTACGTCGAGACCTCGGTTGAATGCGGGCAGAGGCTTTGTCCAGAAGTGCGTCCAACAGTCACTCAGCCGCGAGATATTCCGCGCCTAATACACAAGTGTATTAAATCCCATTCATGGGAACTGCACACGTTTTTCCTGTTTATTTTGTTATTAAATACACACCCTAGATTCAATAGCTGAGCGTACACCTTGATTTCCACGCTACCCGAGCACGCTCACTGAGGTTTCTGGCAGTGGCATCGGATCCGGGCTGACTTTGGAGAGGAAGAGGCGTCTCTGCGCTCGTTTTCTCTCTGTCGGGCCATTCTGCGCTCTGCCGGTGCCTTAACAATAAATTGATTGGAATGGATTACTACGCGGGTTTACTTGATGAAATGTCAAAAGTAATATAAAACTTCTGTCTTTCGTGTACTGTGCCACGAAATGTTCTCTGACACTCTCCTGGCAGTCGAAACTCCTACATTACAAAATAAACGGCAGTGGTTAAAAAACATCCTCACAAATAAGTTGCCAAGAGCCAGACTTCGACTCTTTGCGCTTTATGTGTGGTGAGAACGAACTCTTTAGAAGAACGTCATTGAGCACGGATCTTCTTGAAATGACGCTCAAATCCGGCAGCGTAAAACTTTTCTATTTAACCTTTATTTCCATGTATTTTTTTACCGGTTTTTTTGTTATTGGTTTGCTTTCCGTGTTGTGCTTGTTTTTGTCTTTCATTATTGATTTTTTTCTTTGTCCCTGTTATATACATTTTCTTTATAAAAAATAAAATTCAGCTTCATCCATCTAAACTGGAACCAAAGGGCTCTGAACACTTGGATGCAGGTGGTGTAATGTAATGTCTTTCGTGTGCAGATGTTTTATACATAATCAGTGTAGTAACTGTTGCATTTGAGACCCTTTTGGCTCCTTTCCATCAAATCTGAGATGTGTTTCTGAAGTGGAGAAGATCGCTTTTGCGGTTTAACGCAGCAAACCCGTGTCTTGTGATGGTCTGTTACCGCCAGAGCCAAGCGACGAATGCCCCTAACTTTCTTCCGAAGACCTCCTTCTTCCCACATCGGTGGCAATTAACGACAGAGATCAATGCATCTATCGGAATAATAATTTGCGAAGACTTTTTGATGACTTTCGGATGGGCGCCCGAATTATTCATTCGAGGAAATCGGTTTTTAATTACGCCCCCTCCCCCTCTTTTCGGGATTCGGATGACAACACCCCCCAAGACACGCTGGGATTAGTTTCTCTTCCTCTGCGATGATTCCTCGTTTCCAGGGTTCGAAACTGCCGGATTCCCCGCTGTGTTTCGGAGATAAATGGATTTCCACGCAAATCTGCTGTAAGTAATGTTTAATCTATTCGCGTGGCACGCATTGATTTCATATCCTGAAGAATAAAAGAATTGCGTACGCCAGCACCCATCGGGACGCATTGCTAAGCTTTTTGATTCTTGTTCATGTTATTCTTCAGGGCATGCTCATTTTCTTATCATTAAACGCCTTGTGAAAATAATTGTCTATGCGATGAAACGCGTCTAATTAAACTTAATCTAAGCTGAGCAGCTCACACTGAAACTAATCATTTGTTTTTCGTCAGATAGTCGGTTTGATTGATTGGGACCGCAGAAAGTAATTCTTCCAAAACAATCCAGATGACAGCAGCTGGAGTGCCCTCCACTTTCTCGTATACTTATACTCAATAATGTATTTTGTGCTAAATATCATACACCCGCAGAACGATTTTTGTAACAATATAGATGTCCTATTTTTGTCTGAAAATCGCATATCGAATTTCATTCATGCACTCGCGTTTTTGAGTTATCGTTCACGTATACACAGATAGACAGACCGACATCCTTTTCCGGATTTGGTCCAAAATTTGAAACAGATTTACAAGTCTGGTGATGAAAACTTTTCCCAAACCTCATTCACCGATCTTGTCTTTGTCAACTATTGTGTTCTCGTGGTCTTGGATTGACAGACAGACTCCCCGCTGAGGGAGTTCGTCCGAAATTTGAAAGGAATCTACAGTTTTGGTATAAAGATCACATGCAGTGGAACCTCTGTCATCCGAAATTCCGGTTAATTCGAACATCTTTTATTTAATTGTTTGAAACACTTTTATTAAAAAATTATAACAATTGGGAATCAGAAACAAAGCTAATGCTTATTTCTAACTTAAAAAGAAGCATCTGAATTGGTATTTAAGAATGAATACCGCACCTTAATGAGTAGAAACAAAATCGGATTATCTTCTTCTTACGGAAAGAATTAAACCTGCTGGAAGATTCGAATCGCGGCCAGCTCTTTCCGGACTCTTCTCACAGAGTAACCAAAGTCAGGACTCTACTGCATTTGGTATATCGAGAGTATTTTCCGGATAATCAGAGAGGTCAGCCCTATTTATTTCAGATTCGCGGGATTCTACTGTAATAAATCGCACTCTTCTGGCTCATTATTTTTTTCTCGTTACCGTGCTCTCAGACTGACATGGAAACAAAATTCTGAAAATGGCATTTTTGGTCTCGGGTAAGTTAAAAATGTGGAGATTCATTAAAATCTTAATGTCTAATCTTTTGAGGATTGCGGTTCTTTCTCTTTGTTATACATCACTTGTACAGTATTCCTTTGTTATTTTGTTCACGTACGAGAAAGTACAAAGCTGTATAAAAATGTACGACAAGAAATATTTTACATAATTTTTCTCTCCATGCTGTGCCTGAGTATGTATCAATTCGAATACTTTTAAAATTCCACGCGCGAACTTCGATTCTGCATTGGGCAGCAGAGCTCTAACACCGAATCTAGCTACCCAGGTAGCACAACACATTGCACGATATTGTACAATATTGTTCGATATTATCTGATATTGCACGATGTTGTTCGATATTATCTGATATTGCACGATATTGTTTGATATTATCTGATATTGCACGATATTGCTCGATATTATCTGATATTGTACAATATTGTTTGATATTATCTGATATTGCACAATATTATACAATATTGTGAATATTGGTCAATATCATACAATATTGTACAATATCATACAATATTGTACAATATCATACAATATTGTACGATATCTTTGTGCTACTGGGGTATAGCATGAATTCTGGAACGATCTGTTACCTTCCCAGAAAAGTTTAAGGAATTCCTATTTTAAAAAGTCGCGTTGCCGATGTGAGGAGGCCGCTTGAAATTTTGGCACCAAATTTGTCGCTTTCTTCTCGGCATCCGCGATCGAGAGGACCAGATTCAGCTTCTGTGTAGAGTTTAATCTCAGCCCTTAGTCGATGCGTGGGGCGGGTCGATGTCTCTTCGTGGATACTCTGACAGCCGATGACGGAAATTTTTAATTACGCCGCCTTTGATTATCAGTCGGAAATTGTCTCCGCGTGCGACGAGCCATTAATTGCGTTTCCATCGGAGATCGGCTCTGCTTTGCCGCTTCCAGATTCGAATCGCCTTCGAAGGTGATCTTTCGCTTTCCTTTTGAAATGAGTGGAGGAAAAAATTAGCACTTTCGTGTGTTATGAGGATACAACGGACCCTCGGAAATCCTAACTAATTGGGGTTGACTTCTCTTTGCATTCCGGGAAATTCGGTAAAATACTCTTGTTATACCAAATGCAGTAGAGTATTGAATCTCGGTGCTCTGTGAAAAAAGAATACGGAAATAGTTAGCGGCGATTCGCATCGTCGAGCAGGTTTAGTTCCTTACTTCAAA
>BGPR01020062.1:0-13175 GCA_013235015.1 Araneus ventricosus
ATTAGAAGCTGATGAATGAGACATCTCTATATGTTGACATTAGAATAGAAAAATATTTATGCGTAAACTTCAAAAGCGAAAGAGACGCAAGAATAAAACATATGCACAAAAGATTTATGTAATGTTTGAACACTGCAATTTCTCATTCGAGCACAGTTGTTTAATATGCGCTTATCCAAGTGCCCAAGGCATATTGAAACATTCTCACGCCTTTGTCATATTTGCCCTTAAAAACGAAAATAAGGACACTAATACATATTTTCCCCTATATCTGACGCCGAGGGCATAACTTTTTGTACCCGACATCGCTATGTCACTCCACACTTCTCTTAGATTATTTTCTTATTCATCTTAATGGTGCATTGATTGTGGGAGACGAGTTACAATTTTTGTGCATTGCAGATCTATTCCAAATACACTAATTAAACGCGAAGAAAATACAGTTTGTATCATTTTCTTCACTGAAACATTGAGTTGCAGTAGAGTGCAGCTAATCCGGACTAGATGGGACCGAACACGGTCCGGATCACCGGAAGTCCAGAGTAAATGGAATTTGCCTTAAAATATATGTAATACAAGTTTCAGATGGGTAAAAGCATAAAAATCAATGTGTTTTTTTCATAAATACATACAACTTTTCCTACAGCTTAATTTTACTTTTAATACTACTGTATAAGTAGATCTAAGTTTATAACATACGGACTGATGTAGGATTTACGAAACAAAACATCTCTGTACATAATTAAAATTCAAAATTTATTGATTGCACAGTACAAGGGAAAAACCACAGTACACCACTGTCAATTAAGAATTTTAAAAAAAGAAGGAAAAGTTGAATTCTGAACAGGACTCGTTCCGGATTAATCCCGTCTGGAGTAACCGGATGTCCGGACAACTAGGGTCCGGATTAGCGGGACTCTATTGTAATTGAAGGGTTCAGAGTTAAAGTCAACTAAGTCCATGTTTTGTCCGTTTTGCATTAACTATACCATGGTAGTGTAGACAAATGGTAGTACATGGTAGTGTTTACAGGGCTACTATAAAAGATTCAATAATTTTCAAAGCGTTATATATTCAAAAGTAATACCGTACAAATATGAGTAATATATGAAAATAATCGCAAATTCATCAAGTTTTCTGCACACTCTACAAATATTCTATGTGCGCCCCGTGGGTCACACGACACACGTCCAGGCGGAGTCGAACTCGTTCCAAACATTTTGTAGCGTCATTCTCTCAATGGTCATCATTGCAGTATGGATACGTTTCCTGAGCTCTTCTAATATTTTTGGTAGCAGGGGAACCAAAAGAAGGTCCTTAATGTGCCCCCAAAGGAAGAAGTCACAAGGAGTTCAATCAGGTGGTCTGGTGGACTAAGGGAAAAAAGCGAAGTATCCTCACCAACACGCCCAATCCAGCAATACGGAAGTTCATCGTTCAGGTATCGACGAACGTGAATGTTCCAGTGAGGGGGTACCTCGTCCTGTTGGAAGACAAAATCCCTGGAATCATCAGCCAAATGTGGAAACACCCAGAACTACAACATATCCATGTAACTTACACCAGTCACAGTCTTCTCACAGAAGAAAAACGGCCCATAAACCTTTGTACCATTTTGGGAGATACTGAACTCATGACGCCACCAGGTGCACACAATACAAACTTGATGAGTTTGCGGTTATTTTCATATATAACTCATATTTGTACGTGTAATACGTTTGATATATACCGTTTTGAAAATGAATGAATCTTTTATAGAAGCCCTCTATTTTCTGTGAATTAATAATTCAAGTTCATAGTTGAATTTTTTGCATTACTTTTGAAAACTCCAGCTCGGAAATATTACGGGCACGATAAATAGAATGCGAAACCTCACCCCGTGATTTTGACAGGAGAGAGAAGGAAGGGGTTAAAACTCTTTCAGATCAAGATGTTTCTCTTTCATCACCACTTATGGTTTTTCTTCTGCATTTCTTTTACTAGAATCTAGTATTCAAAATTTTTGAACGGTTAAAAAATACCACTTTCTAGAATCAGTTATTTTTCCAGATATTGCTTTTCAGTAAAAAGTAAACCTCCGCCCAGAAATATATCATATTTTGAATGTGTCTCGAAGGAGATTTATTCTGCCTACAGTAGCTATTAGAATACTTTCGTAATATTTTACCAGCTGAAAAAGTTTTGTATTTAGAAGTAAATAAAATATTAGCTTCTATTGTGATGAGGACACGGAACTCCGCTTACTA
Source organism: Araneus ventricosus (assembly GCA_013235015.1). Taxonomy (NCBI): domain Eukaryota; kingdom Metazoa; phylum Arthropoda; class Arachnida; order Araneae; family Araneidae; genus Araneus; species Araneus ventricosus. Next base: position 2,247 of record BGPR01020062.1, read on the forward strand.
GAATGACAGAAAATCCTTTAACTATAACTAGTGTATTCAGTTTCCAAATTTTTACGAAATTTATTTTGCTTCAGCTGCATGAAAATGTGGGTTTGCTTAAAGTAAAATTTTTGTAAGTTACATATTCCGATTCAAAATGTTTCTTCGTCACAACTCACTGGATGTCAAAAAAGAAAACATGTTTTAACACATTCGTTGCTAGGGAACGAATTAGATGCAAAGCTCCAGAGAAGTATGCTGCTCTAAGTAATTTGTAAACCAAGAAAAAAAGTGAATGTATTCAGCAGACATTTATTAACATTCCAACTTATTCAAACTGGTACTTAACTGCAAAGGAGTTACTCCCTACCAGCCTAGGCATGTGGGAAAAACATGAATAACTCGGCCGCCGCGACAATTAATCTAGCACTGTGTCCCCCACATTATAGCTCCCGTTGCGACGACCCCTGAAGCAAAAGTACGACCCTGCATCGGTTGGAGGTAACTGAACCCCACACGTTGCCGGCGCTATACAGGCCACTCAACTCTCTCTGCGGTTAGCCCGTGACTTCACAGTAAGCGATTTAGAACGTTTGGAAGTTAGTCACAGGACGCCATTATCGCCTGTAAGCTCTGTCTGTTGCATTGCTGGATTCGAATGAAATCTCCGTTCCAACTACATATAAAATGGTACCAGCAGCTCTCGCCAACCTCCAGGCGTCTTCACGGCCAGCACCCATTTTGCTTACACTACCCCTGCCACCTCGCAGCTTCGAGGCTATCAGTCACTACTTTTTTCAGTTTTAAATACTACTTGAAGATTAGTGGAACAAGCCATAAAACCATAGTAGGTTTCATATTCTTTATAGACAACAGATTCCATTTAAAATCTTTCAATAAACCTCATCTAGTCGTAATGTTTTGTATAACTTTCGCACCAATTTCGGCATGAAAGACTTAAGATCCATAAATACAGAATGATATCGCCCTAAATAAACAGTTTCCATCACCTACAACAGATATTTTACAATATTTTTGAACATGCCATTTTGATGGAACTGTTGGGATCTATATATTTAGAATAATATGGTAAAACCTTCAGACAGTCAGCCAGCCCCAACCACTCGACGGATTTCGATAATTTTGATTTCATATGAAAGCTTATGACGTCTAGATATGTCATCAAGGGTCGTCTGCCCGGCCTCCCCATTTTCAAACGGAATCGAAAAAATATTTCTTAGCCATACATTCTCTATATGTATTGTATGAGGCCGGGTGGTTGTGGCTGGAGAACTGTCTAAAGGTCTTTTCCCAATAGAGAATGTATGGTGGAGAAATGTTTTTTCGATTTCGTTCGAAAATGGGAGGGAGACGACCCTTTATGACATATCTAGACGTCATAAGCTTTCATATGAAATAAAAATTATAAAATTCCGTCGAGTGGTTGGGGCTGGCGAAATGTCTGAAGATTTTATCATATTATTTTAAATATATAGAAGTTTGATTTGTTTTGCATTATTTTTATTTAATTCTAATCCGTTCTATGACAAAAAAATTATAGTTACCTGTTGATTATTTTTGGCATTTTTGTTTTCATGATAGTTACTCTTGGCCGTTATATCTCCTGATGGTTTCCAGCTATTTTCTTGTGTTAAATTGCATTTCACTTTGCTTAATAATTTGCTTCGATATTCTATCTCCTGATTTAACTTCTTGTATATCCAAAAAAGCCTGAAGTAAACCTCATTTTTATTTAAGTTAAGTAGGTCTGCTTTCAAACATGGAACCAAGTGTTCAATATTCAAATTGGAGATTAAAAGTTAATTTTTGAATAAATTATTCTATATTTGTTGTCATGTATCTCAAAAACATTTTGAAATACTCTTTTGATACATATTGATGATTCGTTGTCATCTATGTGATGATTTGTTGTAAGTGATAAATTTGTAAAAATGTATCAATGTGTCACTGTATCAAAATGAAAAAATACTATTAATACCATGTCTATAAACAACTTCAACAAATTATTCTTTATAATAGATAATTACTTAATCTACCAAAATTTCAACATTCAGCAGAATTCAGAAGAATTAAAAAGAATTAATCATTTTATCCAAGCAATTTATAGATGAATTTAAATTTTTCCTTGAAAGACAGGCTATAAAAAATTGACACACTTTAAATTTTAAAAATGGTCTTTTTGTATAATCTTTTTTTAATAAAATTAAATGAACCAAATTATCTTTACAAAAATGATATTTTCATATATTTTACTGCTAATTTTTTCTACCTCATGTATGTATAATATTAAAATTAATATAACATTACTTAGAAACTAACTGGACATTTATATAATACTAGCTGTTATGCCTGGCGTTGCTCGGGGTTAAAGTACTTTCATGTCTAATATTTTTGATGTAAAAAACAACTTTTGTATAAAAATTACAATACCCAAAATTCTTTTATCGTCGGAAATGTTTTTAAATTAAAATGAGAATATCACTTCAACCAGACGATTTTTAAAAGCCGTCGATAACTAATTTTCTCCATAAGTTATTAGTATTTATTGCATAGGTACTTCAAATTTTGTTCATAAATCTTGCAGTATAAAAAAGATTTTAACGAATGTTTTGGGACAATTACATAGTAAACTTTTCATTGAGAAAAAGCCTTAGAATAAATATGAATAAAAAATAATGAAATTCGGCTTCATCCAAAATTCTTCTAATGTGATCTAGAAACAGTTCTTATGTATTCTTGTTCTTCAATAAAAAAAGTGTTGTAAATTTTATACAGAATTTAATTTTTGAAAAATTATTAAAACGAGGACAACGAATTGAAAGGAAATGAAAGTTGTGTCATGAAAAGCTAATTTTTTAAACTTTTATTATGTGCAAAAATAGTTTTTGTGACTTAATACATATTTTCGAAAAATATCACGGAAAATGCCAAAATATTGCTTAATTTCCATTTAACCGAAATTTTAATAAGATTTGGGGCTTTTAAAAGCTGACGGTTGAGTCTCTTCTTATATAAAATATATTTATAAAAATAAGCCAACATTTCCGAAATAATGGTACATACCCACATAGCCACAATGACTTTTATTTAAGTTAAGATTTTGAGTTTTTGAAAATAGCAGAAACAATAGTAACTTTTTAAAATTTAAAGTATTTTTTTCCAAAAAAAAGAAAAAAAAACACTTACTGCTCATATAAAATATTGCCTTTGTTTATGTGATGCTTGTATTTATTTTTGTCTTATAAATGATATGGTGTTGAATTACTATTCTGTGATAAATATTTCTCTTTGTTTCTTATTACTCAATATTTCTTTTTCATTAAGTGCTGATGTAACATTTCGTAGCTTTCAATAAAAATATGTATTCTGTAGTAAAATATATATAATTAATCTTATTAAAGTATGATTTCTTTTCATTTCTAAGGAATTTTCATTTATTTATTTATTGCAGGGTGTTCCGTCATTTTCTAATTCACCGAGTTGTGTCGTCCAACCATTCAGTGGAAAGTGAGTCACCTAATGACAGTAAAGTATAAAGCAATGATTTTTTTTGAAAGTTTAATCCTCTGGGAATTCATGGAGTATAAATATTTGAATATTTTTTCACGCAAGATCCATTTTTTGGATAAACTGTGCCTGGGTGACAGCCTTAATACAACATTGTATGGTGCGGACATTTAAATAATTCAAAAACTTTATTATGAAGCAAGTGTCTCATATATTAAAAAGGTAAAAGAAACTTTAAAAAATAAAATAGCCTGTCAACACATTATATCTGCTTTTTAAAAAACATAAGAACCAAAGGTAAGTCATTCTTTGTTATAATCTTCTGAATTCGTTGCTCAGATAAATTGGAGAAGTAATGAACAGTAATTGAGCCGAATGCTCTTTTTTCATAAAATATTTCACACATTTTAAATGAAAAAAATTAAAGATTAGTAGAATTGTTTTATTATTTGAATATTTAAAATAATGTTATCACCTTGATGTATTTTTATAACATTTTAGATACCTTACACACTTATTTACATAATAAGAAATGAGAATATTCCTCGTCGTCATTTTGAGAATATTTTACAGAAATTAGATTTATTATTGCAGAAAATTACAATGAAAAACTGACAAATGAAGAAAATTCAGGAGATGAATTAAAATTATTAGAAGTAAATTCTTATTTGATAAAGAAATTCTTATAGCTAGGACGAAGTGTCATTTTCACTTAATTAGTGAGAAAAAGTGCAGAAAAATTTCCAAGATTTGCAAATTTAGCAAGAAAATATCTTTCAGAACCTGCAAGCACAGTATATATTGAGAATTTATTTTCTGAAGCTATTAATATATTTGAACCAAACAGAGTTGACTTCTTCCCGTAAATGCTAAAAAATTATTGTTTTTCCATCATAATTTCAGGCTTTACAGTGGTAAATAATGTGCTTAATTATTAAATATACTTATGTGCTATGCAACTCACTGTTGATTTAATGTTAGATTTCTTTTGATAATAAATGATAAACCGAAATGTAATTTTGCAATATTTAAAAGCATATTTTTAAAAAGTTACTATCTCTCTAAAAGTTATCTGGGCCGAATATCAGTTTAGTATTCAGACAGACAAAATATTCGTTACATCCTTTATGTATATATTGATAATCTTCAAGTTAAAAAAAGTGGGAATTTTACTCTTTTCAAAAATAATTAGAGTGCAGTTTAAGGAGTAATAGATAATTTTTAAAATATTGTGTATGATTTATGAATGAAAGGGAAAAGATGGGTGTAAAAGATACTATACTGTTATTGAATTTCTGAAATCTCTTATCAATTATAAAACTTCTTGCATAACAAGGTGACTCTAGTTTATATTGAATTTTTTGTCTGCTTTTAACATAACTTATTTTAATGCAATAATTGACTGTTATATGAGATATCTTACCTTCATTTTGTTTCTAAGATTGAAAATTTTATAGTGAAGCAACAGAAAAACATGTATTTCTATTCGATATCCAGAAATAAAATATATTATTTAGTCTAATCATGTTTTTCTTTTATGTCTACATAAAATGTTTCTTTTTAATTCAGTTTGCTTTTAATTGTATAAACGTAGTATTAGCTCAAAATCATGGCAATAACTCAGTATATTGAATGAAATATGTAATGAAACTAATAAATGTTAAATGAAACCATTTTAGAACAATAACCCTGCTTAGTAAACTAAAGACTACATCAATTTTTTCCCAAACAAAAGATCTGAGGGAAAAAATAAGTAATCTTCATATAAAAAATAGAGTTTTCATAAGATGTCATAAAATTTTCTCATTTCTGCCATATTATTTTTTTAAAAATCATTTTAAAAAAGTTTTAAAAAAAGGCTCTGAATATGAATCAGGATTTCGTAATCAAAGAAAATTATTTGCTTGTACAACATGTGGGAGAAGGAAAATAATTTTGTGACAATAGTGAAGTGTATGATTATATTTTGAAATTAAATGTTAAAGTTAATATAAAAATAGCTCGATATCAGATAAGGAAGCTTTAAAAATTCATATATATTTGTTTTACTTCACTTGCTAATTTTAATTATGCATATTGTTAATTTAAAATAAAAAGAAAGAAAAAAATAATATACTCCTCCTTTATTTTTGCAGAAACATAATATATTAAGCTTTTATTGCATGTTTCTTTTACTGTGTTTGAATTAACTTTTTTTTAGTTCAGTTTGCCTTTAAGTGTATAAATGTGAAATTAGCTCAACATCATTGAAATAAATTTCCTCTTAATATTGTAGAATGTTAGTGTATTGAATGAAATTTTTAATGAAACTAATACATTTTTTGAATAAAATAAACCTCCTCTGTGTTAAAGACTAAATCCATTTTTTATTAAGCAAAGAACTTAAGAAACGTATATTATTTTCATATTAAGAAAAGATTTCCCATAACTCGTGATAAAATTTGCTCATCTGTATGTACTATATGATTTTTTAAAAGAATTCTAAAATTTTTAATTAACAAATTAGAAAAATCAGTTACCTTAATGCTTAATGTCTTTATAATATCAAAATGCATTTATTTTATCGATTTGTATAAATACCTATATAAGCTGCAGAAGAGATATGCAGCAATCAAAATATAAATGAAATATGCTCAATGCTCAGTGAGCTATAGAAAATTTACCACGTGAGATTTTACAGCCAAGCAGTTTCATAAAAGAAAAGGGTTTTAATTTAATTAAATACCATTTTAAATTCTTCACTTTCTAATTTCGTATAAATTATTAGTTTTTTCGAAAGTGAATTTAAAAAACACATTTGTAAATATCACGATACAGTGAAAGCAGAATTCAGTTCTCGGCGATCGACGATCGTCTACAGTGACGTCACAAACAAGCTGTGGGGCCTTTAGTTTACGACGGTCACGCCCACACCATTGCTATATCCACCCGGAAGCGAGCCTCTGCTTTCTTATATGACAGACTCTGATCCCCATATTTCAGATGCCCCCTTAAGTGGGAATAAAATGTTATATAAATATAAGGTATATGATCATAAAAAGCTCTCACTCCGCCCTGCTGTAGCATCCGGGTAAAACTTGAATGACCGGCCGCTACAACATCATAGGTCACTGTGACCCCGCATTATATCCCCCGTTACGAGCGGCTCATGCAAAGACCCCCTCCCGTTTTACCGGGGCTTGGGAGATGAGCCTCAAGAATCTCACCACCATTACTGTATCCAACCAGGAAGCGAGACTCTGTTTACTTATACGGCAGGTTCTCATCCACAAATTTAAGATGCCCCCCGAAGTGGGGATGTGTAAAGTATGTAAGTCATATTCTAGAGCACAGCCTGTTGCTGCTAATTCCTGGAAGGTGATATATTTCGTCCATAGCAATGAATGTGTTAAAATTTTCGCAATGATTTATGAAAGAGATTGATTAAGATAAGCACCTACTTTCGAAGGTACATGAAGGGTATTGGTGCAGTAACTCGTAATTTTCAGCCGAGGTCAGATAATCAGTTTGATATCCGAGCTGGCACCCTCTTTCGAACTTTCAACGCTACACATACAGAAGGAAGCTCCCTCACCGAAGAACAACAGAATTAACACGCACCAGCTCCGCGTTTACGGTTGTTCTTCAGTGGAACCAGGTCTCGAACCTTAAATTCTTAGAAATTGAAGCTAAGGTTCCTAACATTCAACTGTGGCTCATCTATGACTGACAGTGAAATTCAAGTACAGTGAGAGCAAAAAATCTAGGTTTCTAGTTAAGTATGCGAAAAGGCACTAAATGAACTTTGTTAGGCCAAAAAATGTATGTGAAGACGATGGACAGAGCTGCTACACGTTTGTCAGAATATGCTATCTCTTTTTTTTTAAACAATTCTCATAACTGTGATTCTTAATAAAAGTAATAATTACATAAAATCAGTGTATGTAAAATAAAGTTGGAGTTACATTACATCTTCAAGAAGTGGGCAGTTGTTATATCCCAAAACCTTTTTCATTTTATTGTTGAATTGAACCGTAAATCGACGAAGAGATAGATGATTCAGTTATTTATTTACTTAAGTTATTTCTTTACTTTCAGAAGAATTTGCAAAGAATTCCAGTCCGTGACCAATCTCAGGGAAATCTTGCTCACGGAATCGCGAATTTACCATTGAACGTGAAATCGTAAAAAGAGAAAGTTAAGAAATACGCGAGAGGTTTATATATTTTTTGGAACCGAAAATCCCCGGAAAAAGAGTTTTTCAGCATTTTGATGAGGCTTTCGGTATGGATCGATACGGAAGATATATTTCAGGCAGTGAAAGTTACAGTAGTTAAATTTCGAGAACCGTGGGAAAAACTAAAATTTTAAGAGACTCATAAATTAAATGAAAAGTGCTCTAGTTTCGAATTAAAGTAGAAGTAAGTGCTTTTATGTCTGAAATTAAGCGGAGTGAGGAAAAAGAATTGTTGCATATATTAATTTAAAAATTAATTGAATACATTTAAAATTAACAGAGGGATTTTATATTGTAATATTTATTAAATGAAATTGCTTCTTTTGGTACTTATGTATTAACGCCACCGAAGCTGAAGTTGCGCTAATGCGCCAAGATTGGCGGCACTTAAAACCTCCAAATCTGTAGCTGCGGTGACGTTAATAAGCCAGATTTGGCGGTTTTTAAGTGCCGCCAATCTTGGCGCATTAGCGCAACTTCAGCTTCGGTGGCGTTAATACGTAAGTACCCTTCTTTTATTTTCCAGACAGGGCAAAACTGAACAAATCTAATTTGGGATTAGTTGAGAGCCATACCTTCTCAGTTTACCAGCGGGAAATTGGATGCATCTAGGTAATGGAAAGTCAACTTCAAAATATTCTTTCGAGATAATATAGTTGTTCTGGACAAACATTATAGAAAAAATTATAATGAAGCACTTTTCCAGAAATGATTATTGCATTGTAAGTGGTATGTTGTACAATGGATTCGAGTTGCCTCATTTTTCCATAGTAAATTTTCGTATTTAGGTACAGAAATGAAAGAGCAATCTATGCGATTGCATTTGGTAACATCTGCATAATTGTGCACAATTAGAAGTTAGATCAAATTTTAAACAACATTCTAGTCAAAAGTGCCGATCTCCAAAGTTGTCCAATATTATGTAGGATAAGGAAAGTGTGGGTAATTCATTCATGAAATAGAACACAAATCTAAATTATTATCAACATCAAATTGCTAAGAATTCGGTTCTGGAAATACTTCAAAGAAATATGCTGCAAAAACCACGCAACTTTTGTGTGAACATTTAGCCTACAAACAATAGGTCACTCCGCAAATACAAATTATTCAACAGAGAGCCTCTAACAAGTGTCTACCAGAAGGGTGAGTTTCCATTACGTAATTAAAGGTATGTGTTTCACGAGGAGTCAAACCACAGTTGATTGCAAACCGATCTCATTACCGGCATGATTACGGAGCACAACCGCTGTTTAAGCGCATAATCACATTTAACTAAAGGGACTCCAGTGCCCCGTTTTGCCGAAGTACACGCATTTGAAAGGTACTTAAGGGCTGCCGAAATGAGTTACAGTGATTTTATGAGAGTAACAATATATTCCCAAATAAAACATTGTGAAGTTGTTGCCGTGCGATATAAATGTTGTCGGTAACTGATATTTTAGTGTTTTTTTAAGTTTTTGCAAGTATAAAATGGAAGAAATAAAAGTCATTTATTAAATAGGCTTTGCAAGCGATCCAATATTGTGCGATGTATTAGCATTTAATCATATTCAAAATAATTGCCGTTTTCTGCATTTCATATATTGGAAAAGTTTTTTTTTCACATATTCCATATTTAGCTTAATGCTCCAATTCTGTTTTATACAATTTCATCTATTGAGTACACATTAATCCAACTTTAACTGATATTCCATAATTAGTGCAACGATTTTTTATTTATTTCATATTCTACTTAGAATTCAATTTCATATTATAAATATACTCGATTACATTCATTGTGCAATGTTTTTCTCATACTTTTGTATTTCACACGCAGTGCACTGCGTGTGAGGTACAATGTGCGTGCACTGCGTGTTATTAATCTGTTTGCGTATTCCATATGAAGTGCATATTTTTTTTTCTTTTCATTCTACTCATGCGTTTCATATAATTGTGAAATATATTGATTTCATGGCGTGGGCCATACACAGTGCAATGCTCATTAATAATTTTAAGTTTCATACATTGCGCATATTTTAAATCGTTATTTTATTAACTCATATATAATATAATGTGATTATCTCTCCACTCCGGCACGTACTCACATGCGGGTATTGAGGATTCTCTATTTTTCACGGGGATCCAGACTTTTATAAAATAAAATAAACAGAAAGAGACTAATAGAGACTAAACGAGAAATTCCAGGGGAGAAAACTCCTGATGGTTTAAAGTTGAAAAAATGACTCTTTGAAATGCTAAAAAAAGTATGCAAGAGACTAGCATCATTCTCTGAAGCAACTTTGTTAAATATTTGGTTCAACATAGGTTGGAATATTATCCTCTGTCAGTATCGAATAGGATATATTATGGAAACCAGAGGGAATGGTCTCCCCTAAACTTTCTCGTATATGCACTAACACGGGTGGAGAAAAAATACGCCAAGCGGAAGTAACAAGCGCCATTCCCTAACACAGGTGGGAAAAAACGCGCGAAGAGGTCACATCTTTTCTTTGCATCGTAGAATGGTAAAGAAACCAAATATGCAATTTCAACGGCTTTTTTTTTAAACCGATTGATGCCAAAAATGGAAACAGATCTACAATTAGGATTAGAAGACCACATACCAAATTTCATTTATCTAAGTCATTGCGTTTAGGAGCTATCGTGTTCAAAATCATGCGATGATACAGACCGGCAGACAGTCAACCCTTTGACGTATCTGATCCAAAATTTAATGTGGACCTACATTCCTGATGATAAAGCTGTGTACAATTTAATATATCTAGCTATATCAGTTTTTGAGTTATCGTGTTCATATAAACACGGACAGACAGAGAGACTTTCCGTGGACGGATTTTGTCAACATTTGATGGAAACCTACAAATTATGTGTAAAGATCACATACCAAATTTCGTCCCTCTAGCTGTATGAGGTTTCGAGTTATTGTGTTCGCAAACAGACAGACATAATTCTAAAATTTTGTTTTTCAGATTCAGGCAGATCTAAATCGTGGAGACTCATCAAAATCGAGTTCGAATTTTTTGACGATTACAATGCTTTCTCTTTGCATACTTCGTATATGAGAAAGTATGAAAAAAGTAGTGCACTTGTTAATATTTTGTCCCCTTTTTTATTTCCTCTGCTTTTCACTGATTCTCTCAGAATGAACAAATTTGCTTTAAATGCATCAAACTGGCAATCTTGAATTTTAATAAATTATCCATCAG
>BGPR01020062.1:13185-28346 GCA_013235015.1 Araneus ventricosus
CTTTCTTATATAAAACGCACTGATTCTCTCAGAATGAACAAATTTGCATCAATTGCATCAAACTGGAAATCTCGAATTTTAATAAATTATCCATCAGAATAAGGTTTCAAATGCAATTTATTATTAACTTTCTTATATGAAACGAGCTCTGTATCGATGAGATACGCATTTGAAATTGGAAAAGCAATGTAATTGGGCTAAAGGGAATTATATTGGCCGATAGGTGGATAAATGCAGTAGAAAAATTTCAAGTCAATATTCAATTAGATTTATCATCACTATGTTATTTTTTTAAATAATCAGGTTTGTGCTCACAATTTAGTAATCAGTTTCTTAACTTAATTATGCACCCTGAAAGTTCATATTAATTCATAAAAATTTGAAAGTTATGCCAACACTTTTATTGTCTTTCCTTGTAGAAAATGAACCATTCTTAACTACTTTTCACAGAAGAGACTCATACGAGGGGTTAATATTTTCTTTATAGTGTTTATTTATATAAAACTAGTATCTGTGTTTTCAAGTGGTCATATTCTGGGAACAATAAAGGGATCTTCTAAGAATGGCAACTTAATAGTAGAATACAGTTAACAAAACTGTCGAGTCTTTTCGATCTGTGAAAATTAATGAAACACAGTGATTCAATTTCTGTGCCTTACGATACAAGATGAATAACATCGAAACTAAATACAGCACAATATTAAAATCTGCATAGCTTAAAGAATGTAAGCTTCAAACAGCTACCCACAAACGTGGTAGTTCATCCACTTTTATACCAATATTTACCACTAGGGGGCCTTGCCCCCCTGCTCGCCTCGCTTGCTACAAAGATGAAACTGCGGCTCCTAGTGCAGTTATTGTAAAAGAAAACAATTATAGTTAAGATTAATTGATTTACTTCTGACTCTTGATCTTCAATCAGCACAGAATAAAATTTGTTTGCCTTGAAAGATGATTTTTTTGTGATTTTTTAAGCATTTTGAAGATAAATTAAACAATTTAATGAAACTAACAAAGTTATGAATGTGAAAAGGAAAAACGGTAAAGATTTCAAAAACGGTAAAGATTTCAAGACATACAAAGAGAAACCTAAGAACAAATTTCTTAGATTTATTAATAAAAAATATATTTCAACTTAGCATAATTGTCATAAAGGCGACAATTTTTCAAATTAATAAAAATCCAAAACCGATGTCCTTTGGATTTTTTCACCTTATTCAACACAGGATAAAATTTGTCGTCCCTGAAAAGGTCATTTCTCATATAAAGAAGGCATTATGAAGAAAAATTCAACAGGCAAATGAATCTAAGTGAACTACAAAAGTGCAAGAAGGGTAATAAACTGAACTTAAAAGTAGAGTGCAGTAGGCAATTTTTTTTGCGGCAAATGAGTGATAAATACAGGGTTTTAAGATGGACAACATGCTTACCCTTATGCAAGCAGGCAATACTGATGTGTCTGAGAATTCTCTAAAACAATTTACATACATTTAAAGAATCCAGAGACACAGGTCGAAATGCAATATATAAACTGAGCTATCTCATAAGGGATGCATTCATCTTCGCAGTAGCTCTCTGTAAACACCATTATGCAAGCAAGCTAAGCATCTTGAAACAAATTATTTCAGCTTCTTTTTGAATACTTTTCAAAATTTTCTTCAAACGATTCTTTTGCACGCTGATTTCGTTTTCTTTCAAAGTTTGCTTTAACAGCTCTGCTGAAATTCATACTTAACTCATCGAAAAATAGTTCAAAACAAACCCTATCTTGTTTACGCTTGAATGGTGGAATCACGTGATCCATCAATTTCTGTAGATGTAGCCAAATCGCATAGATAAATAACGCGTTTTTTTGGGAGCCGCATAAGAGAATTATTTATATAGATTCAGTCACATTTGAAACAATGTTATATTCCAGTAACATTTGAAACAAGGTTATATTACAGTCACATTTGAAACAAGGTTATATTCCAGTCACATTTGAAGCAAGGTTATATTCCAGTCACATTTGAAACAAGGTTATATTCCAGTCGCATTTTGATGAGTTTCAATATAGCTGCATCTTAACTACTAACTTATTATTACTCGAATAATTTATTATGGTAATATTTAATATTAATTTTATATGGTATTTATTTAAATTCATTATGGTAACGTTTAAATTTCATTCTAAATGAAATAATTCTTAGGAAAGGTTCATGCCACTATACCATTAAAATGAAAGACAGTTTAGTCAATATTCTTTTACAGAGACATTCTGCCACAAAAGACGAAGAAATTTAGGTTCTTGGTATGGTTGTGATTATTAAATATTTCATTCCGGAGGATCACAGCTGGTTTTGCCAAAGATTTCAAACAAGAGACCGGTGATTCCTGTTAAAAATTAGTCTTCCGTAATATCTCCCATGAGAAGAAAAAGGATAGTCACTGGATCATCATTTATTTTGCAGCAGATGTGATTATGTGAGGAACTTACGTACAGTAGAACCGAGAAGAATTAATGATTTTTCTGAATAAATAAAAAATTAACTGTTAAATTTTTTTAATAACATTAACCATGTAGAGGCGCTACTTTAGATATTCCTTAATAAATTATTTTTAGGGATATTTGATAGAATGTCCCGTTATTTTTTGTAACTAGATTTAATTTTCTACAGTAATTTCTGAATTTATTCCATAGACGTATAATTCACATCCTTGTTTGTGTATAAATTTTGGAACGGTGAATAAATCTTTCTTCTGCAATATGACTACTAATTATAACTTTGAAAATAGTTGAAGTATATGCTAATCTGGAAAGTCTTACCCCTTCAGTCTTCCCATTTTTTAAGACACATGCGGAATCATCTTGACGCCGAGTAGTTAGACATTTTTTCCTTATTTTATTGGTTATTCTAACGAAAAATGTTTCTCTTAATATAGAATTTTTGTGCATATAAGTTTCATTTCTGGTGCAAATGCGATATTCCCAACAAAGATAAAGAAAATTCTATTTATCTCCTTTTATCCATAAGTTTTTCTGTATTTATTCCTTTTTTTCCTATTCTATTCTTATAACACTTGTAGTTTTATATGAATAGAATCATGCTAAGTTTTTTTGTATAGAAATGTTAAAATTATTAGAAAATCAATATTTTACATTTGTTGCATTTTCTTTCATAGCTGTAACTTTAAATGGTTCCGAAACGCTAGCAGACACAAGGGTAAATCTGATTCCAAATCCCCAATAAAAATGATCTACTAAGTTTTTGCTGAATCTACAACTATATTCTCCTTCTGAAGGAGCCATGAAAGTACAGGAAGGAACAAAATTCGGTTTTGAGAAATTCCAACAATTTTAATGAATCTGAAACACTAGCAGAGGCAAGGAGTAAATCTGACCTCAAACCCTTAGTAAAAATAATCTATCCCGTATTTCCTGAATCTGTTTCTTCCGAACCAGCCATCAAATTGAAAGAAGGAGCAAAATCGGGTTTTGAAAAATTCCAGGAATTTTAATGAATCTGAAACACTAGTAGACACAAGAAGTAAATCTGACCTCAAAAATCTCAGTAAAAAAATATCTATCCCGCATGTCCTGTATCTACCTTTCTATTCTCCTTTTGAACCAGCCATTAAAGCGCAAGAAGGAAAAAAACCAGGTTTTCAGAAATTCCAAGAATTGTTGTACGGGGGACGAGTGTAATGAAATTGGTCCCAAATTTTCGTCAGGTTATTATTTATCTACAAATATTTTCCCCGATGGGGGCACAGCATCCCCGACGGGGGGCCCTGGCCCAGCGGTCCCCTCTCTGCGCCACCCTTCGGTGCATGCAGCGTGAATAAAAACTAATATCGTTTAATTTGCATTACATTTATTTTCACTAGAGCCCTGCTAAATTTCAATTTTCTTGAAATGCAAATGTAAGGAAATTTCAAAATATTTAAGCTAACCTAAATCAAGTTTAAAATTTTGGAGTCAAACTAGACTGGAAAGTCTAAACTTTAAACAAAAAGATGATGGAATGGGAAATTTAAAAGAGAAAGCAGAGTCCGTCAGAGAAACAGAAACAGTCATGCTGAGCCTGTTTAAACACTATCCCAGATAGACAAGAAGGTTGCCGAAAGGTTGCCATTTCACTTTCTATAGGCTGTCCGCGAAAACATTTCCCCTCAAACCGTTTCGAAAACCATTGACGCAAGGTTCACGTAGGAAACCTTTTTATGAACTACCTTACCGATAAAGTTTGAACGACAAGTCCGTGAAAGCATTTCCGCTCAAACCGTTTCGGAACCATTCCCGCAAAATTGACGTAGGAAAGTTTTATATGAACCACATGTCCCTTCATGTGTAACTCCGTCCGGTATAGAGGACAAGCTAGTGCGCTTGCCTTCCAACTGTAGGAATGCAAGTTCGATCCCCAGCTCGGAGGAATTTGACGTTTTGTCACAATTTACAACGGAATCGTACAATTAAGTTCAATTAAAAATTAGATTAAACAAATTAATTGAAATTAATAATTAAGCTTTGATAAATTAAGATTCCTAATTCATGTAATTAATTGACATTCCAGATAACTCTAAGTTGGACTAAGATGACGTCAGAAGAAGGGGGATAAAAAAGGGGGTTGGACCCCTCTGTAGGAGTACGGTTTTGGAGGGGGAAGGGGTCTATTTTGTCCGCCGAAGGAGGGCTCATAATAACATTTTTAAAGGCCTGAAACAAGCTTGAGGAAAGCCTGAAACAAGCTTGTAAAAGAAGCTTGGGAAAATCTTACTAAAAACCTTCCAGAAAACCTTGTTTCTTGTTGACTAGAGAACCTTTCCGCTACCGTGCCGAAAGGTTAACCCTTGTCGTGGAAACCTTTGTGACAACCTTTAACCCTTGCCGACGACAAGGTTTCTAAATCCTTTTAGACAAGCTTTCTTTGCTATCTGGGATAGGGGCCCCTAGGCAATGCAAGTTTCGCCCGCTTTTCTCCTCCCCAACTTCCGAATCAGATATTTTTTTAAGCATTTTAATTTAATCCTTATATAATCGGTTTTTAAGTTGCGCATATTGCGATAAACTGAAATGATAAGACAGTTGATTGTGGGTCACCTTCGTGAGATTTGTTTTCAATATCTGGAGTATAAAAAATTAATTTTAAAACGAATTTTAAACAAAATAGTAAACAAATTAAAAAGCTATTTTGAATACTTTTGCCAGAGTTGTTAGTTTGCGAGTCAGTCAGCCTACTGCTAAAGAAAAGCAAATAAGGTCACACTCACTTCAAAGCAAAAACAAATTTTAAGAATAATGTTCTGAAATCCAAGTGATATTTAATTTGAATAAGTTGAGAAAACGGCACTTTGTGTATCAAATGAAAGCATAAAATTAAACTACTCCGAAAATAACGCAAAAAAAAGAACACAAGGCCTCGGTGTCCCTGGACAGTTGCATACATTGTCTATCTGACAATCCGCCCATGCAGTCAAGAAATTGTTTCTCACAATGGAAAAAAGAGCTCACACTGTTTCGGATTTCAACACTGGAAAAAATCCACTGGAGTCTCATTTGGCTCAGATCGTTCAGCAGTTTCATTTGATTCCATTGAAATATATTTTCGGCATTCCAAATGTGGTTTCACATTTTTTCCATCTCACTTTTCTCGAAAACAATACGTAGTAGAGGTACGGGTTTTTCTGGTCAGTTTTGTGTGCGTGCGTGTGTAAGTGTGTGTATTTTTGCTTTGCACAGCTTATGGGATTTTGAAAGAATGCCTGTACTTGTAGATATGAGTCTGAAATCAAAAAGTACTTTTGTTTTCCAATAACCAGAAAAAAAACATTCATGTTCTTATGCCTGTTAGGCAATTGATGGAAAAAATTTCATATCAACTTTTCATAAAATTGAAATTGATCTCCAATTTTATGGAAGGTCCTCTTGGCAAATATTAAGATGTGCCGAAAACTTGAAGATTTTGCAATTCTTTATTTTTTGCCCACAAATGTTTATAGGCAGCATCGAGTCATCTGGTTGGATCATGATAAAAAAAGCCGAAAAGCCAGAAATTAAAGTCAACAAAAAGCCAGAGTTTTGGAAAATGTTTAATATTTCTGTAGTGCAATGCAGAAATTTCTAGGTTATTGTGCATATTTTTTTCTTTAAAAATCATTTAAAACAGAACTGAAATTTATTTTAAAATGAAATTCTTCTTAGTTATCAAAAGATTCCGAAATGTAACAAAAGAAACCGCCCCGGCTGTTAAATAAACTTGTGAACATAAAGCAATAAGATCATTCGAAAAATAAAGTAATTTTAACAAACTGTATAACAAAGCTCGCCAAAGACTATATTAAACTAGTTGCTGCTGCCACTTTAAAATGAAAATCAAATCAATGCAGTCTTGAAAATAAAGCAATTTCATCCAACACAATGAAATTTATTTCAAAAAGACATAATGAGATACACACACATCTAGGAATTTTCATTTTCCATTTAAAAGCAGAGAGGTTCAATGGCATGCAAAAGAAGAAAAGAAGCTAATACCTACTTTGATTTTGTTACATTTCGATAAAGAAAAGAAATACAAAAATATGTAAATAACTTCAGGTATAGCTGATCTATCAGTAATTCCTTTCGACAAAGAAAGGAAATACAAAAATATGCAAATAGCCACAGTTACAGCTGGGCTCTCAGTGATTCGAATTTCAATCTGCTGCGCCATTAGAAAACATGAAAAGTCAGCAGTAAATTGCTACTTTAATACAGTTTTGGTATTCTTTCCGTAAGCGTAATTCATTCTAATTTTTGATTTTTCATGGGAAAACAATGAGAGTGGTGATGTTGATTTGTGCCCCCAGCCTTTCGTACAATAGAATTGAAAATCAGGGGGAAGATTTTGAATGATTCTTCCGATTCATGTTGAAGTTAAGGTAGTTTTAGGTCAGACTATAGTTTGAGGTAAAAGATTGAGGTCATTCATTTGGTTGGGTTTCCGGTTTAACGGTTTGTCCGAAAGATGTTTAAACTGAAGAAGGAAATCCTAAAAATGATAAAAATAATTGAAAGAGTGGGATATTACCTAACAATGCAGGAATTTATAGTTACTATAGGAGTTGAGAATTTTAAAAAAGGCATAGTTTGACAAAATGTTAAATCAGGTAGAGAGTAATTATTGTGCAGGCACCGAGAAGTCTGTTCTAGTAATAGATGACAATGAGTGAAAATGGTGTATCTGAGCCATGTTAGAATCATTTGGTCGGATTGTTTAAGGTTTAAACTATATTTACATGTGATAAAATTTCAAATAAGAATTTTATATCACTTGATTAAGAATTTTGTATTACAACTATTTCGATTCTACTATTGAAATATTTGGATTAAAAAAATTCGAATTATTCAATTTTGTAAACCTTATTCGAACTATTCGATGATTTAAAGAATTCTAATTATGCAGGTTTTAAAAATTTTAATTATGCCAATTATTTTATTTCGTGTTCATATGTTAAAATTCGAATAAATTCGAATATCTCGATTTTAAAAAAATAGCTATTTCAATTTCATATTCCAAATGAAATGTTCCAAAACTGGAAAAAGAAATTCGATTTTTACAATGTTAAAATTGTTTTAATCGAATCATTTGCAAATAATTAAATACCCTAAACAGTGATTGAAATTACTGTATTTCAGCGTACTGTTATTGTATGGGTGTTAGTATTTTTAATTCACAAAGGCTTTTTCGGTTTTTTTGAAATTTAATAAGCCTTGATAGGAAAATTTAGAGAACAGAGAAAAACTATATTATTGCAATTTTCGTTTTCGAAGCAAAATGGTTCATTATTAAAGGTACCTTTTTAATAGCTTACTCATTAGTTTATCCGTATGTGAAATAGGTATTTGCGGGGCGAAATATCTCAAGATTTCGCGAAATTAAAAGTGTTTTATCTTTAAATAGACGTTTTACTAATAAATACGTACCATCGATCAAATATGCATATTCTTTATGAAAAAAATTTTAAAAACTTAACGTAAATCAATAGGCTCTTAGCTTTTGAATGTTTAAACATCTTCAACTCCTTAAATCTCGTTTTTTTTAATACATGAAAAAAAATTACAAGCCATCCGTTCCTGAAAAGAAGCAACAATATCACATCGAATTCTAATTAAATTATAATCAATAAGAATTTTCGGCCTAAAACTTTTTAGTAACATTCTGCAAACACAAACCAACGAAATTCATAGGAAGTATGCTTAAACTGAATAAATCGCTCCTCAGATGTAGATTATTCGACAGAGACTCTGAACCAAGTGCCTTACCGAAGAAAGAGAACTCATCGTCAACAACATAATGAAAGCCATCTGTTGGAATGTGTTCCCTGAAGAGCCACAACACCAACTGTGTTTACGATGCAAACCGCACTCTAAACACATGATATCATTTAACTTAATGGGCTCCATTGCCTCGTTTTGTCGAAGTACACTCATTTGAGAGGTACGGATTGTTATTTGGAATGGGATACTATATTTTCATGGTTGCAATAAGCTATTCCCAGCGCTAAACAGTAGAGAATTTATGATAAGCGACAAAATATTATGAAATGTAAAGAAGAAAGTGTTTTAAAAATTTTAAGAAAGTACAGAATGGAATAATAATCAATTTATTAATTAAATTAACTACTTAATTTATAATCCATAAGAATTCCCTACTAAAATTGGTCTTTAGAAACATTCTGAAAGCACCAACCAACGTATTTAACACGCAATAAGCATAAACTGGATAAATCGTTCCACAAATGCAGATTATTCGGCAGAGGCTCTCCACCAAATGCCTTACCGAACATAGGGAACTCATCGTCAACATTATAATTAACACATAATTTAATTAGGAGTTGCGACACAGGTATGCGAACTTTTGCAGGTATATCAAAAGAAATATTGAGAAAAAGTTGGGAAATCAAAAATACAAACGTAATCGGGTGAAACTCATCTACCAGATTAACATGCCCCTCACGTATATAAAATGAGCACTGGAGAAAATACCACGACACCCTAGCGTGAGTGGTAGGGAGCCAAGCCTACTAGAGGTCCCACACTTTTCTTGGTAAAACCCGCACTTGGGCACAAAAAAAAATGGCTGCTTCATCTCACAGATTTTTTGTGCCCGACGGAAGGTTAAGCGAGGGTGGAAAAATACAGAAGATTTTGAAACGTCTGAAAGCAAAAAAGTTTCCATTTGATGCTGTGTACTGAGAAAATGGAAAATGCATATGGACAAGAGAAAGCTTTGAGAAAGGTGTGAGTATGGGGTATGCCCACCTGAAGTGAGATGCAACATTCAACATGTTGTGTCAGGCATTCCCCAACATTAACCAGCAGCTGTTGAGGCAATATATGCCACTCTTCTGTCAGTGCATGAATGAGGGTATTCTTGTTTGTCAAAAGATATTCCCGTAAAACTTTCACTTGGAGCATCAACTCTCCACACACGTCAAATCCTTTAAATCCCTTTTCAGTACTATCATGTGAAGAATAGCTATGGAAAAAGAAAATTTGCATTCTCATACCTCTTCTTACTGTACTCCGCACTTATTCTATCTTCCTTCTTTCGCCTTCTTTCATTTTGTGGTTGTTATGGATGATAGTGCCATACGTCCTGAATTGACAAGAGCGTTGGGCTTCGTCCGCAACAGAAAACGGCAGGCATACAGAAAAACTAATACCGGCGGTTTCAATTCATACGAAAAAATTTAGTCATTTTATTGTACAATTTTTGAGTGGACACTGTAGATTCCCAGCGTATTTTGTACGATTTGGGAGGAGCTTGAACATCAAATGCCCTTGTGACGCCGTGGGAGATACTTTACACTACGTAGTGAATCGCCCATTCACGGAAAAGTATGCAAAAAACGAATTTATGATAAAGACAATCTGTCCACAATTTTAAACAGAGAGGAAAATTTAGGTCTCCTTCATTCTATTTATCAGGAGGTTAATAACCTCGTTCCACAGGTTTATTTCTGTTTTTTCTGCTTGTCAATTTCTGTTAGAATTTAGAGCCGACCAAATCTGCGGCAGCATGAAACCACGTCATCTAAGGTGTCTTGCACATTTTGGTGACCCTCCGGATGGAAGCATCTATGTACGAGAAAGTGTATATATATATAGTACGAGAACATCTCACGGACCCTCAGCACTATCCTGATAATGGACTCGTCTTCGGGACCAGGGGCGAGGTGTCCCGTAATCAAGAAGAAGAAATGTCATACGTTCTTAGAAATTGTCCAGCAGTGCAGATATATATTTGCAATTTCCATGTGAAGATCATATATAAAATTCACTCATCTAGCTTGCACCATTTTTCAGATATACACACGAGCAGACAGATTGACAGATAGTCAACCCAACCTGTTAATGGATTTGGTTAAAAATTAGGTACACATCCACAATTTTAGTAGTAAAAACATTTGCGAATTTTATCCGTCTAGCTTGCTTGCTTTTGAGTCATAGTGTTCTTATGTGCTCGGTCGGACAGTAAGATAAACTTTCCTTTGACGGATTTTGACCAAAATTTAATGGAAATCTACAATTGTAGTGTAAAGACAGTATGTCAAATTTCATTAGTAAAGCTGATTGCGGTTTTAAGTTATCCTGTTCATAGACAGAACGCCGTCCCATTCCACTGTGCCTGCAGACATTACAGTTACTGAACCAATTAGGTGGACATGTGTCATGTTGAAATGACAAAGTTCTTTTGTTTCTCTCTAAGATACAAATTTTTAACAGATTCAAATTTCAACAATTTCTACTTTTTAAATGTAATACTTTTCTGTGATTGATATAAAATATTTAATCCACATTTATTTTAATCCTAAATGTTAGTAATTTTCTGGCTTTGATTTAAAATATTTAATCCATATTTTTTTTAATTCTAAATGTTAACAATTTTCTGAGTTTAATTTAAAAACTTCCATTACATGTGTAACTATAATAGAAACATTTTGATGTTTTGAAAACCACTAGTCTAAGTGCGAAAACAGTTCCACAGCTGCTTTTCTGACCCTTTCGTACACGTGTTTCAAAAGCCAATTATCGAACCCAAACATCTCAGTTTGAACGCAAGACTACTCCTTTCGGAAAGTGACCAAGAGAACCCACAGTCTCTGGTTGTCATTTCGGGGAAGGAGTGGATGCATTCTTTGCAGTCTATGTCGTCTTTATTCTACACGACACATGGGACTCTGTTCATAGGCAGGCCGAGAGACCGACATAATTTCAAAAGTGGTTTCTTCGGAGTAGGGATGGTGAAAAGCGTGAAGACTCATCCAAATCTCATTAGTGTAGCTGGTTGTGGTTTTAAGTTATCCTGTTCATAGACTGAACGCCGGCCCATTACCCTGTACCTGCAACTATTACAGTTACTGAACCAGTTAGGTGGACATGGGACTCTGTTCATAGACAGGCCGAGAGACCGACATAATTTTTAACCCTCTGAGTGGTTCGGTCTTCTTTCTAAAGCGATTCGAAAAGCGAGCGTCTGCAGAACCTTTGTCTGTTTTAAAAGTGTCTTCCTACCAACAGAAGATTTTCCCAAAAGCGAAGCAGATCAAGTCTCTTCCCCCCTTCTGAACTGAGGACAATCAGCAACCCCCTCGGAGGGGCGGGCTAACCCTAAGAATCCGTTCTATTCAGCTTGGAACCTATTCAAACAAGGTTTTACTGCTTTCGGAAATCCCACCTGTCGTGTGACAAAATTACGCTTCATGTCTTCGAGATGCCTCATTCTGCCCGTGTCCATAACACCAGATGACAAAAATAAACACCGTTAGACTAGACAAATGCCAGACCGTTGGACCAAAAAAATGAAGGCTATATTACTTATTTTTCATGTTGTGAGTTTCTAAAAATATGAACATCGTCGAAGTTGCATAAAGTTGATATTCTTTAGATGTCTGTGACTTCAATTTATTTGATGTTTATTAATAGTTGTATTTTAGATATTGGCTGTACTTCATATAATTAGTCTTTTTTATATTCTTGACTTCAATTTATTTTCAGTCTACACGTCAGCATATTAGTCTACGAATGTAAAAATTATTTTCTTAATTTTAAGGATCAACAACAATGCCATTTATATATATTTTACTAATCTCTGATGGCACTATAAAACTTTTCATAGTGTTTCTTGATTTAGTATTCGATAAAAGGTAAAAAATTTAGAGCCGATCACAAGTATAAACGGATTAACTGGCTTAATCCGTTTTGAATGCACATAAACATTTATTATATAGATAGTCACATAATAATCTATATTCCAAAATAGCCAGTAATAATTAATACATATGAAGGATTATAAATAACCTTCTTAACCCCTGAATAATGTTTTAAATAAAACAATATACTGCAAGCCTTTTGTACTGAAACTTGTTATATATGCATTTTAAGAGCGCGAGTTAATAATCCTCAAACTAAAGATTACATTTAGAAAACCAATGCACTAAATGTTGGAAGAAATAGCTTATTCATATACCTTTATTTAGTACGCAAGAGATTATCTTCTATTATAATAAACGTAAATTTAATTCACCTGAAATTTGAAACTTTGATACTATAGTCCAAGTACTAGAGCATGCAGTCGCGAATTTTTCAAAATTAAATCTAACTCTTTATTTATAATTTTTTTTATCGAAAAGTAATGGCATATTGAGTTTCAGGGGCATTAGAGGTTTTTTTACCCGATTGAAACGAAAATTGGACAATTAGGGTTAAAAGACCACATACCAAATTTCATTTATCTAAGTCGTTGCGTTTGGGAATTATAGTGTTCATAAGCATGCGATTACAGAACCGACAGACAGTCAACGTTTCGAGGGATTTCGTCCAAAATTTAATACGGACCTACATTCCTAATTTTTGAAACTGTGTACCAAATTTTATCTATCTAGCTATTTAAGTTTTTGAGTTATCGTGTTCATATGAACCCTAACAGACAAATTTCCCGTTTACGGACTTTATCCAAAAATTGATTGAAATATACTAATTTTGTATTAAGTCCATACACCAGATTTCGTCTTTCTAGCTTTAACCGTTTTTGAGTTATCATGTTCACAAACAAAATTCCGAAATTGTGTTTTTCGGACTCAGGGAGGTCTAAAACGTGGAGATTAATCAAAATCTCGTGTTGAAATTTACGACCGACGATTATAATACTTTCTCTTTGTATTATACTTCGTTTACTAGAAAGTAAAAACGATCAAACCTTTTTTTTCTATCAATTTTACGAAAATGCGCTAGCTACGAAATAAAAAGATTATTGAATTTTTTTTTCTACAGACAATTTTTTGCAAACTTGGCAAATTCAAAGAATGAGGAGAAAAATCTAACACCTATTCGAAATTATTCAGGTGCCTTTTCACAATTTATAGATGTCTTGGACGTTGTCGGTGTGGTATTCAAAAATATTTTTGGGCCTTTTCATACCAAATATAAAGGAAATTTAACTAACATAAAACTGACACTTTACTCTTTTTTTAAAAAAATAAAATTATAGATCTAATTCAAATATATCATACAACTTGGAAAATAAATAACAGTCTCATTATTATCCATTACAGTTCAGAATGAAAATAAAAACGTATATATAAATCAGAATTTTATTTAAAAAATTATACTTTACAAATTACAGCACACACACAAGATATTGCTATAAAACACATGATCTGGCATGTGACAGTAATATTTTGAAATAATCCAAAGCCAGAGACTGCTATTATTACTGGAAGAACAGTCTTCAAAGTTGTTATTAGTGGATTTCTTCTCTCAGAGCCTTAATGAAAATTTAACTTGCAGTTGGCATGGCATTTATCGAAAGCAATTCAATTTAGCTATATAGATTTAATCATTTATAGAAGAATGCTTAATAACACATCAGGAAAAAAAATGTGCTTCAAGGAACTAATGCGCAAATACAGTATTCGTATAATATATTCTGAGAAATATTTTTGTCTTCTTTTATTTTAAGCAAGAAATAAACATTTTCATTGATTATTGAAATAAACGTAAGAGAGTTAGGCTGCAGATATTATCAGTCTCATAATAAGATTATTAAAAGTCTGATAAGATCACACACCCAAACATTAAATTTAGACGATAACGTTTTCATCTAAACTATATTTTCCCCAGCTTTTAACAAAAAGAAAATATTTTACAATGTAAAAAATAAAATTTTCTTCCACTTTCTTTAACTTTTATTTCCATGTACGTTATTTTTTCAGTTCAGAGTGACCTAAAAATAAATTTCCCACTAATAATTATTTAATGAAATAATAATTATTTTTCGGAATGAATTTTTTTATTGTAATTTTTATGAATTTAAAAGATATTTTCTAAATAGTGTAATAATGAAGTTAAAATCTGTTCTAGTCTAAAAAAATTACACTTAAACCTGAAAATTAATTTTTTAATAAAAATCAAATCTATATAATGAAATAATTATTGTAAAACTGAAATTATCAATTTGATCTGAAAGATAAAACAATAAAAATAATGAATCATTTTCATATACCTTAAAATTTGCTCTATTTTTTGACAAAAATTTAATTTTACTCTATTTTTATAAAGGAAAAATGAGTAGATGGAGATTATTAATATGAAAGAAGTTTACATTCATATCATAAAACTAGTTGAACGTGGGTAAAATGTGTTGATTCAAGAGCACTGTTCAGGTATATATAAATAGCAGATTTTCTTAGCAACCCCCTAGGCTTTCAATTTTTTTATGCTTGATTGCGGTATTGGAACAAAATCTATTTTACTTAAACCACAATATCTATTTTACGTAACCATTCGATATGGATCTTTAAAGCATTGAGGAATTGAAAAAAAATCTTATATCACATAAATTGTATTAAAGGAATAGCACTTGAAACATAATACAGCATCAAACCAGGCTGACATTAAACCGAACTAATCCGGAATGCGATTCCAAATTCCGACACACACAATGCAAAAAAAAATCCGACACTGCAATTCTTCCGAAAACATAATCTCAATGCAAATAGCATTAAAATTCCCTACACCACAGGGGAGAGTGGGGTTTCGGATCCTGTGCCATCCCCAATTTGCAGTAAGTACATCCTTATCAGTCTTCATTCTGCTGACCTGTGCTCTCCCCGGATAATCAATCAAGATGTCAAACCAA
>BGPR01020063.1:0-28344 GCA_013235015.1 Araneus ventricosus
AATGATTAATGAAGCTCAATTAGATAATAGTTCTGAATTTCTTTTTTGTAAAACTTACAATTGTATATATATGTTGAACTGTAAAGTTTGTAACTTCAAGTATATAGGACAAACATCTAATACAATTAACTTAAGAATTAATCAACACCGTTCAGACACTAAAAAATTTGAAAACAACAAAAATATTCACAATAAAATAGAAATTGGACATTTTCAAGTACACGGTTTTGATAATGTAGTTATTAGTATCATTAGTTCCTTACATAAAAAATAGATTATGGTGGGAAAATTTTTTTATAGACTACTACAATACTATTTATCCATATGGACTCAATATATTGTATTTTGGAAAAAACATTTTGCAAGTCTTAAAAAGTAATGAATCTCATTATTTTAATAAAGTAGAAGCTTCAAATATAGATAAAAAACATTGTAAATCTAGTATAGTTAGACACAAGAGAGATAATAGAGAACTTAATGTTATTAATAAAGATTTAATGGAACTTTGTAAGAATTTTGACAAAGATTTTAACATAAAAAAGATTAAACGATATATGTTTGGATTAAATAAAAAAGAAATAAAGGCATGTAGAGAATTAATTATGGATAATAAGACAGACTCACATGGATGGGATTTGAATAGAGATATATTCAAATTTATATATAAAAAATTTAATTGATCTCATAACACTCACAATAAGAAAGATTTTGAATACTGTACCTTCCTTTATATGAACAAAAAGTATGACAACTGTACATTTTCTGCTATATTAGATAAACATATTAATTGCTTTCCTATAAAAATATTAAAATTATACGTGCATTTAAATATAACTAACAATTAGGCAGAATGATTTTTAACTATAATAACATAAAAGAAAGTAATACGAGTGATGATTGCAAGTGTATAAAATATAATAATTTTTTGAATTAAGATCACATAGACATGTAATTACTGGAGATTTGAATATTGTTAGAAATGAACAACTTAGAGAATTAATTAGTAAAGGTACAAAGTTTCGCTTGGCTATAGCTAATAGTAATGAAATTATTAAAGAGCAAATTAAAAAAGATATTGAGAAATTTTTATTAAATATGGCAATTAAATATAGTATGCCTCTAGAGGCATTTGATGAATATAGACAAAAAACTTTATTAGATCTTTTTAACTATAATGTTAAATCTAATGATTATATTAGATATCCTGATATTAAAAAACAAATTAAAGAGTTGCAAACAGAATTTGTAATAGTCTATATAGACAAAGTGCCCAGTAACTTTGCTATAATTTGTAAATATTATTACAAAAAATACTTAATGATCATATTATTAACAGTGATATTTATAATGAGACAAAATTAGGTGAAAGAGAAATTTCTAATCGAATTCAAGCCTTCCATAAAAAATTGGGAATTACTTGTATTAAAAAAGATTATCCACACATCTTTCTAACACCAAAATTCACAAGTGTCCTCTTAAATTTAGAAACGTTACTAATGGCTGCAATACTTATATTACGAAATCTGGCAAACTCTTGCAAAAATACATACAGACAGTGATAGAGAATTTAAATAAGCAAAAGGATACAATTATAGTAAATAATAGTGTAGAGATATTAAATGTAATTAAAGATGTCGAAATTACTAGTGCACATGCTTTTAACTTCCAGGATTTATTTAATAGCATAGATATTGAAGATTTGATTAATACCCTAGTAAATATACATAACGATTTTTATCTTGAAAAAGATATTAACATTAATAATTTTAAAAATCTTATTAATCTTGTTCTAAAAGAAAATTATATTTCTTTTGATAATAGCATTTTCCATCAAATTAAAGGATTACCTCAAGGAGGTCCAGTTAGCAATAGTTTAGCAAATATTTACCTTCACTACTATGAAAAAGGTTTTATTAATTATAGCCATAGTATAATATTCCGTTTTATAGATGATTTAATATTTTTCAATAAAGAAATAAACCTTAAGCCACATATTGATTTCTATCCTGATTATTTAAAACTTATAAAAGCTAATGACAATGAATTAGCTGCAGAATTTCTAGATGTAGATATAAAAATTATAGATAATAAAATAGTAACAGATATATATGATAAAAGAAATGCATTTAATTTTCAAATTAATAAATTTCCTTTTTGGGATAGTAATCTTAACATTTCTGTCTTCAAGAATTTAGTGAAAAATTATATAATTAGAAATAAAAATTTAGTAACGGACAATGATAATAGAATTAAGAACATAAAAAATTTCTATTGTTTTGCAATAGATTATTAAATGCCAAAAAGTTTTTAAAGAGTTTATATAGATAAGAAATATTTGGGTCATTTAGAATAAAACATTCATATTGGTATATAAAGGAATATTTTTATTTCTTTGAGGGTAGGTTTATGTTTTTCATATTTTACTTGTAATGTGTAATTTTATTCAAATTTGGATATTGAATTTTTGGCTTCAGATTTTTTACGTAGATATCGCCAGGATTTTTAATTTGAAATTTTCCTTTTTAATAGACATTTTTACCAATTTTCAAATATAATGTCTAGATAAATAATTGCATTACATTTTTAAATGCTTCGAGATTTTTAACATAGGTATCTTACTAATTATTTAATATCAAAAATTAATTATATTATTTGGTCAATTATGCTGTTTCATAGTTGGAAATCTCGTTGTGGCAATCTGTGATGTCAAGCTAAGTGGCGGTATATATTAAAAATGTTGAATTCTGGTAAGGATAAGTAGAGACACTGAATATTTAATGTTTAATGTATAGTATGGATATTTTATTGAATGATATATTTTTTGTTTTTAGTGCATTATAAAAGTGCAATATATTGATGTATTACATATTTTTATCATGAATTTTAGTCCTTTCAATATAGTTATGTTTTATTGTTAGGGTTTGTTTATGATTTTTCTTTCGAAATTCTTTCATTTTAGGGTAAATTACCCTGTTTGTTTTTTGAACAACTTTAGTAACAGGGATGGTTTGTACAGCAAAATTAATTTTACCTGGATAAAGCTTGTCCACAGCCAAGCTGCTATATTAATTGTTGAAAACTCCATATACTTGGATTGCCTTTTTCAATACTATCAATAACAACAGAGTTTTTTTTGCATGTTGACATATAAATGTTAAAACTTAATTTTATATTCATGGTATCTATAGTATTTTCAATTCTTTAGATTTGTTTTAAATTTGATTGTATTGTTCAAATAATGACTTCTTAGTATAGGATTTGCTTCTTGACATGTCTTCCTTACTTTCTTTCTGTATGATCATATATAATAAGTTATATTTCGATTCATATATATATATATATATTTGTTTCTAAAAATTCTCCGAAAGTTCTTTGTGGTGGTGTTAGAATTTCGTCTTTGGGACCTGAGAATCATGAGTTTGAGACTCAATTCCCCTGTAGATCCGATGCACGTTAAATCCACCTTTATGTGGCGTGAAAATTTGGAGATTAGTTGTAGGCTCAGGCGCTTATCAATGTTCAGACTCATATGGTTTGTCTTAAAATATATCTCCTGCAGCTTTATTAGGATAAAATAATCGAGCAAATTTGTCTTTTTCAATTATCTTTGAACCACAGTAAATTCTATAACTATTCAGGAAATATCCTATAATATCTGTGGGAAACGAGTTAAATCTTTTATTTCCCCTTGGAAAGAATTCCTGGGGGGGAGGGATGGCACCACGAATGTGGGGTCGAGAAGTTGCTCGAGCTTATTTTCCTTGGGCTACCGTAAGGCTGGTGTTAACGGACCCAAGACGGGATGTACCTCCTTAGGGAAGAATTTTTGCACGGGCTATTGATGGCTATTTTGAGCCCTTTGCCATGGTTCGTGTTTCGTTTTTCGGTCCGTGTTCGAAGCAATCTTTATCACCTTCATGGAATCTTAAGGTATCGTTGTTGCTCAAGGGTTCGCGGGGTGGCTATATCTTTATGGATAAATGCTGGTAAATGCTCACGCATCAAAGCAAGATTGTCGACGGACAAAGACTTCCGTACAGATCCTACGGGCTGTCGTTGATTTTGTAAGTATCGTCAGAACGTGGTGGCTGGTGAAATTCTGAAAGACAATAAATCCCAAACGGTGGATGTAGAATTCCGAAACACGAAACATGAGAACAGAGCTTTGTGTAGACTACAGTGCTCATATTTTTGAAAACAGCGGTCCGACAATTCAGTTTCACTGAAAGGTTAATGCCAGGGAGGGTATTTCATATATTCTTCCCGATGATTACAAATGAAATACCTGCATTTAATATCCGCGGCGGTCCGAACATTCAGTTTCACTGAACGGCTAATTACAGGACGAGTATTTCATATAGTCTTCCCGATGATTACAAATGAAGTGCTTGCACTTAACATGTGCGGCGGTCCAACCATTCAGTTTCACTGAACTGTTAATGACAGGACGAATATTTCAAATAGTCTTCACGATTATTACAAATGAAGTGCTTGCATTTAATATCTGCGGCGGTCCAACCATTCAGTTTCACTGAACTGTTAATGACAGGACGAATATTTCAAATAGTCTTCACGATGATTACAAATGTAGTGCTTGCATTTAATATCTGCGGCGGTCCAACCATTCAGTTTCACTGAACTGTTAATGACAGGACGAATATTTCAAATAGTCTTCACGAAGATTTACAAATGAAGTACTTGCATTTAATATCTGCGGCGGTCCAACCAGTTTCACTGAACTGTTAATGACAGGACGAATATTTCAAATAGTCTTAAAGATGATTACAAATGAAGTGCTTGCATTTAATATCTGCGGCGGCCCGACCATTCAGTTTCACTGAATGGCTAATGACAGCGCGGGTATTTCATATAGTCTTCCCCATGATTACAAATGAAGTGTTGCACTTAATATCTGCGGCTGTCCAACCATTCAGTGTCACTGAACTGTTATTGACAGGGCTGGTATTTGATATAGTCTTCCCGATGATTACAAATGAAGTGCCTGCATTTATTATCGGCGGCGGTCCGACCATTCAGTTTCACTGAACTGTTAATGACAGGACGAATATTTCAAATAGTCTTCACGATGATTACAAATGAAGTGCTTGCGTTTAATATCTGCGGCGGTCCGACCATTCAGTTTCACTGAATGGCTAATGACAGCGCGGGTATTTCATATAGTCTTCCCGATGATTACAAATGAAGTGCTTGCACTTAGCATCTGCGGCGGTCCAACCATTCAGTTTCGCTGAACGGCTAATGACAGGGAGGATATTTCATATATTCTTCCCCATGGCTACGAATGAAGTGTCAGCATGCTTTCTGTACACAGTGACGTTGATAAACTATCTGTTTATCATTGGAAATCAGACTTCAGGAAGAAATTACGTGTATTTCCGATGGTTTTAAAAATAATTCTTGAATTAGGGATTATATACATGTTAACTTGTTTCCTGTAGGGTTTTAATTAAATAATTTTTGCCATTTAAATTTCTCTTTGCTTTTGTTCAAAGGAGCTGAAGAAGAAACTGAGTTTAGGAGATCTCGATATCTATTCCCGACATGTATATAAATAGGACTGAATAGGATTTAAAGTTTGAAAATCTAAGAATATCTTCCCTTGAAGTACGTATACGTTCCCTTCCTAGAAGTAATTGCAAAGCTAAAACCTGGCAATCTGTTTTATGAAAGATTTCCAATATTTCTGAATTCATCTGCAGCAGCTCCAGATGAATTAACTATTATTTTTCTCTGTAACATGCAGAAAACAGCATGTCTCAATGAAAAAAATTCCCTTTATTCATTAAGGAATTCAGTTATAAAAAGTCATAATACTTAATGATCGAATACAATAATATCAGTAGAGAACAGGATCTTCACCAAAGAATGTTTTCGAAAAATACTACGCTCTGAACATGGACACAATGATGGGCTGTTTCAGAAGAAACACTCAGTTACAAAGGAGGAAATACACTGAAGAGCCAGAAAAACTGGTACAGGCGTTCGAATGCAAATAACGGAGATATGCAACCCATCATACTAACGCGATGCGGTCTGCAACGCATATATAAGACAACAGGTATCTGACAAAGCTGTTGAATCGGTTCCTGCTGCTACAATGGCAGATTATCAAATTTAAGTAACTTTGAACGGGGCCTTATAGTCGGCGCACGAGAGATAGGACATAGCATCTCCGAGGTAGCGATGAAATTTGTATATTCGCATGCAACCATTTCAAGAGTGTATCATGAATATCGGGTATCCGGTGAAATATCAAATCTCCGACATCGGCGCGACCAGAAAAAGACCTTGAAAGAACGGGAACGTCGATGGCTGACGAGAAACCTTAACCGATCTAGACGTGCAACACTTCCTCAAATTGCTGCAGATTTTAGTGCTTGGGCATTAAGAAATATCAGCGTGCGAACTGTTGAGCGGACCATCATTGATATGGGCTTTTGTAACCGATGTCCCACTCGTGTACCGTTGTTGACTGTACGGAACACAGGTTTACGCCTTGACTGGGCCCGCCAACGCCGCCATTGAACTGATGATGACTGGAAACAAGTTGCCTGGTCTGACGAGTCTCGTTTCTAATTGTATCGGGAGGATGGACATTTACTGGTATGGAGACAACCTCATGAATCCATGGACCCAACATGTTAACAGGGAACTGTTTAATCTGGTAGAGCCTCTGTGGTGGTATGGAGCATTTGCAGTTGGATTGATATGTGACCTCTGATACGTCTAGAGACGACTCTGACAGGGACAGGTGTGTAAGCAACCTGTCCTATCACCTACACCCATTTATGTCCATTGTGCATTCCGACGAATTTGGACAATTACAGCAGGACAGTGCGACACCCCACACGTCAAGAGTCGCTACCAAGTGGCTCCAGGAACACTCTTCTGACTTAAGACACTTCCATTGTCCGCCTAAATCCCCAGACATGAACATTATTGAACCTATATGGGTTGCCTTGCAATGTGCTGTTCAGAAGAGATCTCCACCACCTGGCACTCCTATGGATTTGCGGACTGCCCTGCAGGATTCATGATGTGAAAAACCTCCAGGATACCTTCAGACATTAGTAGATACCATGCCACGTCGTATTGCATCACTTCTGTGTACTCGTGTTGGCCCTAAACGATATTAGACAGGCGTACCAGTTTTTCTGGCTCTTGAGTGTAAATTATTTGAATATTATTTGCAAATAACAAAACCATACGTTTATATATGCATAATAACATTTAAACAAGTTCATAGGTTTACAGATGCAAGTAAGCCAAACTTTTCCGCCATTCACAATTTAACTTTTATTTCGCTCAACTCGGAAATATTTCATTTTTCTGTAGAACGCAAAACTTCTCAGTTTTACCTGATAACGAAATATATGCAACTAGTTGATGATAACTCAGCATTGCTCGGGATCCAAATATTATCATACGTCCCTCACCACATTTATTTTTTCCCCTCCAAATATATAGACAATCGAAGGAACAAAAAGTTGTCTTCAAAATAGAATATTTTATTCCTTTGTATGATTCCTTTGTAACCAACCCTGCCTATGATTTAGTTGCTCATTGTTTTGCACTCGTTACTGATTATACATGCAATGGATAACATGCAAAAAAAATTGAAAAATTTAAGACGTCAAAAAGGAAAGGTTTCAAAAATGATCTTTATCACTTGATAACATCTATAAATATGTAACCGGCAATATATGAAATCCGGCATTCTATAGAATGCTTAGGCATTTTATAGAATGCCGAAAACTGGGCGGCAATGTATGAAACGATTAACATTTAACACATTTCCTAGGCTTTCTACAGAATTCCAAATGTCAAACCGGCACAGTATGAATTACACCATCGATTCGTTTTTTTAAGAAATAAAATTAAGTGCCATTCAAAATAAAATTATTTCCTTTATTTATACATCAAACATGTTCATATTTCATTTTGTTTTGTTGTAAGACATTCATACATTTTGTTCTCTACGACTTTAATTTTCTTTACGTATTTTGAATAAGCGCTTTTTAATGGCTCTCTAATTATTTTTTCAAAATAACATTTGTTTTTTAAAGTATGCTTTTTTTAAAAAAAATTGGTATTATCACGACCTTCTTTTCATACTTTGCCTAAATATCATTTGTCATTCTATAGAATGCCTATGTATTATATACCTTGCCTAGGGAAAGTATGTAATAATTCTCAAATTTCATACTTCGCCTGAAAATGCCCAGCATTCTATAAAATACCTAGTTATTCTATAGAATGCCGACGTTTCATACATTGCTGGTAACATATATATAGAATAATTTTCTTTGAATATGTATGTATGTCTTATCATGACCTTCTTTTCATACTTTGCCTAAATAGCTTTGTCATTCTATAGAATGCCTAGGTATTATATACCTTTTCTAGGGAAAGTATGTAATAATTCTCATATTTCATACTATTGGATGGGGTAGCTAGGATTATTATGAATGTTAATGCAAAGTAGGTACCCAATGTTCAAATTTAAATTAATATATATATATTGAACAATTAATTAATTAATTCTGGGTACTGAAATATATAACAATAATAAGCAATACAAGCTATACTTATATAAATCAACTACCTTTTCAGACCTGAAAAACCTAGCTACTATTTAAAGTCAATTTGCATACAGTGGTAGTACTTTGCAAGTTGTGATATCAAATTTTAGAAATTGAAACTAAATCAGGTTGTTAAGTTTAAATACTTTTTATTAATAAATGATTATTTTAAGTATTACTGCCATAATATGAATAAATAGTATTTTGGATGCGCATATTCAATATAAAAATACAAATGATAAATGTAGCTACACATCAAAAACAACAAGTGCTGCAGGCTCGATATAAAAAAAATACTAAAAACACAAGTACTTAAATCCAAGAAACATCTTTTTTGCTTCTAAAAAAAAATTTGACATATGTTGACAATGCCAAGGCACACTTTGTTCGTGAAAACTCATTTCACACACATAATGAATAATGCCGTATTCACACTAGCATAGCGTCAACACATAATATATACTTTCTTTCCAAATTTATTTTTGGCATAAACTTTTACGATGAAATCAAACATTGAAGATCGCTTTTATCATTCACATTCGACAAACGTTTTTGCTATTTATAGGTGATACAACTTTGTAGTAGAAGCCCACAACTTCCTTCATTTTCATAATTATCACGACAAAGAAAACTGCGAGGAACAGGCCGTTCAATTATTATTGTATTGCTGTGGATGGCAGTTTGAATAGATCCATCCCATAACTGAGATCGGATAAACACAGTTTGCTTCAAATTTCATTCAATCTACACATTGTTGAAAAGGATTTTATCCTCAGCCCAAACTTTGAGTAATTATTACGAAGAGCTCAAATGGAATTCGACAGCCATCATTCCAAATGCGAACACAAACCGCTGCAGTTCAATCTCGTTCCGATTAACAGACTTGATATTCAATCGTATTCTTTTAACTGGCAGAAGGACATGGAAAGAATTCTTGAGGGTCATCTTCTTCGCCATTTTACGGGAACCAACAGTATAAAAAAGCAGGGGCAAGCACCCTGAAGACCGCAACGGCCTCCAGGAGCCCGCAAATGAAAAAACACACCTCCTTACTGTACGGTACTCCAATTCAAAATTAACACAAAGGAATACGCTTCCAGTGAAAATGCCAAAACCTAATAACGCCAAAAACCTACGCGAACCAAGATGGCGAGCAAATAGTCCCGTTGAAAAATTTGAATTTAAGAATTAATAAAGTTGATAAATTAATGGAAACAACAACAAAAGTTAAGACAATTAATATTTAAGTCGAATACAAAGTAAATAATTAAGAAAAATTTAGATATTTAAAGAAATGACTAAAAATTATCGTTTGAATTTCAAAAGTTGTCAAAGTTGCCACAAGAGATGAAAGAAACTTTGGTGGCGAAGAATTAAATTAATTAAAAATACTGACAAAACCGAAAAAAGATGTAGATGCAATTTTTGCAATCTAACACATACTTTGCCTGAAAATGACCAGCATTCTATAAAATGTCTAGTTATTCTATAGAATGCCGGCGTTTCATACATTGCTGGTAACATATATATAGAATAATTTTCTTTGAATAAGTATGTATGTCTTATCATGACCTTCTTTTCATACTTTGCCTAAATAGCATTTGTCATTCTATAGAATGCCTAGGTATTATATACCTTGCCTAGGGAAAGTATGTAATAATTCTCATATTTCATACTTTGCCTGAAAATGCCCAGCATTCTATAGAATGCCGGCGTTTCATACATTGCTGGTAACATATGTATAGAATAATTTTTTTGAATAAGTATGTATTTTAGTTTTTTACTACTTTGTGCACGCCCAGAGAGTTTGACTTATCGGAACCATATTCAGAATATTGATGGGTTTGCACAAGAGGGAGATAACGCCGTAATTTCTTTTTAAATGCGAATTCGATTTTCATTTATTTAATTTAAAGTGGTAAATTCGTATGTTTTCTACTATTGGTCGCTGGGATGTTAATTTAAAAACGTTAATGCAAGATTGGTACCCAATGTTAAAATTTAGATTAATATATATATAATATAATAATTTAGATTAATATATATATATTAATATATATATAAATTCTACCCATTTTATTTTTTCTCCATTATTATTCAAATAAGCGAAAGAAGAAAAGTTGTTTCCGGTGTTTTAATTTATTATTTCTTTCATTTTTTGTCTTTTATTTATTTATCTTTAGATATCATTCTTTTTTAATCGTATTAAAGGAAGTTGGTTCTTGAATTTTTCCAGCATTTTATTTAATATGTTTCTTTATAATTATCTGAATATATTATTCTTTTTGAGCCATATTGAAGGAAGTTTTATTTTGATTTTGTTTCATCGATTCTCAGCATCAATTGCAGACGATTTTGTAAAAATGTAGCATTTTTTTATATATTATTATTTTTGCCTATTGTTTATCAACGGATTCGAAAACCATCTGCGCTTTTGCGCATGCGCAGGGCGGAGTTATATTCATCAAAATAGGGGTTTAAGTGAAACAGGGCGATGTTTACATTTCATTGAGCGTAATCTAACAAGGAAATGCGATTGTATGACTCATTGTCTGACATCCCTTTCCTGTGTAAAATGGTCCAAAAGTGGGAGTCTCGTAATCCGGTGTTGCTTATTTTTGCAACAAAAAAATGGTTGCAAAATGTAATTATAGATTTAAGTATTAAGAAAGTTGGTTGGAATAAAATGTTTTATTTCGAAGATTGATTTTTGCTTAACCGATTGCCTTATATACTGGTGACAACAAGAAGGTATTCAAAGGAGATTTACGTTTGTTGGAGAAAGTTAGTGATAATATTTGGGAAAAAGCAACGGAGTGGGGGCGTATGTAAATATTTGGATCTTGAGCAGTGTCGAGTTATCGGCTGGTTTAAAATAATTTCACAAATAATTCATATTATTAATGAGACACTATTCTTTTTAATACGTCCAGAAATATTTCCTCCCTCTTCTTTACGTTTCATTTAAATCATAAATTGAAAACTCATTTCAAGATATCATACCGACACAGAATTAATAAATCACGGCGACACAAAATTAACAGAATCAATCTCTTTTAAATAACATATCTGAAATGCATTTAACGGAGTAATCTTTATTTATTTACTACAAAGGAAAAACGGAGGAGATATTTAATCTGAGCTGTCATCAGAAGGATATCTAGGGAAAGGAAGCCATTGTAGACACTATTGTTGATAGAAAACGGTAAGAAAGAAGAATAGTGCAAACTTGTCATATTTCATCCGGAGATGCAAACGATAAAGACAATTATCGTTTGCGATGCGCTTCTTGAATAAAAGAACACTTGAATATTAATCCACACGAAGTTCTTTGAATCAGCGAGACAAACATAACAAAGCAGCAGAGATGACTGAAATTAAATTACTCCGGATTTCGTTGCTGTCATAATTTGAGTTCTAACAACTCACCTGCGTAAATGTTAAAGAAAATAAACACGTAGTTTCAGAATAACAGAGTGATTTTTAAAATATAATGAATTGCAGTTTCATTATGCAATTATTCATTTTGAATAAGAAGTCTCCGTTATTTCTTAAATTAGTGAAAAATAATGATGATATTCATGCATCTGTTAAACGGTGTGCAATATGTGACTGTAAATGGGCCATGATAAAAATAGTGGAGACTGATTTGGAGATATTTCTAGTTAAAAAATGAAAGATAAACCTGTTGAATTGTCATAAATTAATTACTAAAGATAATTAAGATGATTCCAAATATACAGAGTGTCCACATTTATTGTGGTCCAATATCTTATTTCTAAACCGTTAGAGATAGACATATAGTTCCAATTGGAAAAATACTTTAAATGAAGGGAAAAATTATACATGTTTTTGAGTCACTAAATATATCTCTGAAAAAAAATACGAATTCTAACTTTTTATAGGGTCTCCCGGTTCTATCAGTCATATTTAGTGAAATATTCTTGACATTAAACATTTTAAACAAAAATTGTCAAACTCCTCTGAGTGAATTCTGGCGCTTCGAACTTCATGATTTTTAACCAATAAGCGGCCTCTTCGAGCAAGTGCTGTGTATTGATTGGTGCATTGTCTTCAAGACTGCTATTGAAATGGTGTAAGGTGGTCAGCGATATTCAAAGCTCCATAACTAAGTTAGTTTTTGTTGCAAAAGAGTAGGACTTTTTTTGTTTAAAATATTAGAGTGTCAAAAATATGTTACTTAATATGATTGATAAGACCGGGGGACCGTATAAAAAGTTAGAATTCGTAACTTTTTCAGGAATATATTTATTCTCTCAAAAAACATATATTATAATTTTTCCCTTCATTTAAAACATTTTTTTCAATTGGAACTATATGTCTATCTATAACGATTTAGAAATTAGCTATCGGACCACGATACGTGTGGACACCTTGTATAGACTTATAATATAAATATTACTAAATTTGTCATGTAGACAAGAATGGTGACTCTTTTATTTTAGGTTTACATCACAGAATATTTAGTTCATCAATTCAGATTGTTACTTCATGATTTGGTTTTACAATATAAAGTAGACTTTCAGTTTTATTTTCAAATACTTTACTTAAACCGGAAATGAACTACACGTGTTACGTTACCATCATTATCACAATTTTGTTGAGTGTATCTCGTCTACCGCTTTACAACCTTAAGATTCAAAAGTCAATTACATTTGTTGCCGTCCGTTATCGTATTATTATCGTCTGCTTTCCAAGTCTCCCTAATGCAGAACTACCCCTCGGGCTTCGCTTTACAACACATAATTTAAACGAAGCGTACGAACCAAAAGATGAATATTTTTATCTTTTGTAAGCTTGTTGAATTAAAATTAGGCATAAATGTGTAGTGTATTTTTATAGTAAGATGAGTATACACAGGTCTCTGTCCTTATGATCTGTTTTTCAATATAAATCGAGCTTCTTTCCCTGTCATAATTATCAGAATAAGAAGCACTATTGTCCTAATCTTAACTAAATAATCTTGCACGATTACCTTGATACAAAATAATCTTACATGATTGCCTTGATACAAAATTATCTTAATACAATCTGTATTGACGTAAAAACAGAGGATAAATTGAACGTTGTAAGATGGATATCCTCTGTCACAAAACGTAGTGTTCATTCATTCATGAATCAGAAATATAACATGAAAGGCAGGTCACTTCTAAAATCATATTCATGTGTAAGAAAATAAGAGATGATAGCAGGGCCCGATTTAGCCTTTGAACCGCTCCGCATAAAAGTAAAAAAATTGATCCTGATTGTATTCAGATTTTTATATCATAAACCGTTTGGCTAAAATGGGAAAAATATTTGAATATTAATCGAAACGGAACCACTGAAATGACCCCCTACTTGAAACGGAGTCAAGAAATAAATCTGAGTTTAAAAATAAACGAGTCTTTAAGCTAAAGTAGAAGTGATTTTTTTTTATCTAAGATTGAGAAAGGAATAATTCGTTTATAATTAAAAATCATTATTTAAAGATGACGATAAAATTTATTAATTTAAAGATGATGAAAAATTCTAAATCATTGCATGCATGCATTTGACTCATTACTAAATGACTATTTGTAATAATCAGGTTTGATATTCTGATTTTAAAACTTGGTAACATCCGTTTCGACATCAATATTCAGAAAAAAAAATCCTATGGAATTGCATCCAAACTCAAAACTCCGTGTCTGTGCTTCGAAATCTTTTCAGTTAAAACTAGGAAAAAGTTCACTTGAAGAAAAGAAACACAAGGATCTTGCAAACACTGGATTTTTTTTCTTTCTTCGTTTTGAATGTTTTTAAATCCATCCGGACGTTCAGGTTGCAAAATCAATCAAACTTATGGACGATTCAAGTAAAAAAGTTTTGGAAGTTTTGTTCGGAATTTATTTTCAAGAACAGAAAAAGTTTTCCAGTTCTATAAGTTCAGGAAAACTAAAAACATTCTTTACATGCGAAACTCGGCCATTGCGTTTAACATCTGAGATTCATTGCAACTTCAATAATTCTTCGTTTTCGAGTAATAATAAATTGTGCCATGATTTAATTTGTTCGCATAGCTGTTTTTTCCATATCTATTTGCTCATATATCACATGGCATTGTTTTTTGAGGGTTGAAAATAGAGAAAGTTCAATAATTTTCTCTCTGATACTTTACAACTCCAAAATTTTAAAAGTTAAAGAATATAAAATATGGAATATATGTAAACAGATAAAACTCTCGATTAAGTATGAATTTGAG
The DNA here is from genome assembly GCA_013235015.1 of Araneus ventricosus. NCBI lineage: Eukaryota > Metazoa > Arthropoda > Arachnida > Araneae > Araneidae > Araneus > Araneus ventricosus. The sequence continues at coordinate 14,848 of BGPR01020063.1, forward strand.
CTGACAATTAACAATATTCTTCATTCTGTATAGAAAATTCCTTGACACATTTTAAAATTTAATTAATATTTAAAATATTGTGATATTAGTGTGCTGTTTTCGCTAAATTGCATTACGCAGTATAGTTGTTTATTTGCTATAAAGAAGAAGTTAATAATTTAGAAATTTAATTTTAATAAATGCTAAGGTGACCAACGTTTTTACAATGAAAAGTAGAACGCAAATAAATAGAAGAAAAAAAGTTAATAAAATAAACATTTTGTTTCTTGTAACAATAATACAGAATACACTACAATATGATAAATGAATAATAAAAACATTTGTAACATTTTAAATTGTATTTATGCTTACATGCTTATTAATTGTTATTCGAATGATTAGTTTTTCAAAGAATGAATATTTTTTGTCAATGTTTCATCTTCTCACAATATATTGGAAATATCTCAACAAGAAATATCCTTCCTGATGAATTTTACTGCAAGAGCTTCAGACAGTGTCTATATTCAATTTCGATTTCTCACATGTTCAAAAACCATAAGCAATTGGAAATACCTCTCAACTGCTGCATTAATTGGAGGACAGTAGAACAAAACTTGAACAAGAATAAATAAATTCTCGCATTGAATATGTTCATTTTTTACATGGCTAAATATTTCCACCTATCTTTTATAAGTTTCCTTGTGTTAATTTTCGCACTGTATAAATTTTTCAGAATTTAAATATATATATTCAGTCTTCCAATATCGAAAACGTGGACATGTAAGAGGACACTTCACGAGGGAGGACAGAGCTTATAAGAGGAGGACTGTCCTCCATAAAGAACGACGGTTGGAATATATATATTCAGTCTTCTAATTTCAAATATCGAAAAGATGGACATGTAGGAGAATACTTCACGAGGGAGGTCAGAGTTTATAAAAGGAAAATATGTCCTCCCTAAAGAAGGACGGTTGGAATATATATATTCAGTTTTCAAATTTTAAATGTCGAAAAGGTGGACATGTAGGAGGACATTTCACGAGGGAGGACAGGAGGAGGACTTCTAGGAATTTTGACCCAGCCTGTAATTAAATCCATGCATTCAATAAAGGGCTTTCTTACTTTAAATTTAGATTAAATTTCAAAAACCTCTATAGCGCTCGAGTGAATGAATGCAATGGCGACATTGCCTCTTTGATGTCTGTGCTGTTTAACGCCGCAACACGGGAACCACAGATGCACTTACAAGCCCACGCGCCACATCGATTTTTCCCGTTCCGAAGACAGGAAATAACGTGAACAGCGGAAGAAATCCGTGGAAAGACAGGCCGTTGGAACGGAGCTTCACACGAGCTCTAGAGAGATATTTACAAAGCCAAGCGCCGTAAGAACGGTACATCTGTTCGAATTCCACGAACACAGTTCAAAAGTGCAAACCTCGAGTGACTCGAAGTGTGACCAAGCCATACGATGTGGGAATAAGGTTTAAATGACGAGACAAATGCCTTACGGAGAGTAGCGGACTACAATACCACTCGGGCTTCTTCAGGAATGGAAATCAAACCTTCTGGAATGGCAACAGCCATACAACCACCTTAGGAGCAAAGTTTAGTTTAACCACAATTGCAAAGTTTAGTTTAACTTAGTTACAGAGTTTTGTTTACATAAACGAAGGCTATTTTGGGACGGACCTCATAATCTGGAACCGCGGTCAGAAGACGAGGGCGTCACCTGATCTGGCACCCCCTTCTGAATCATCAGCAACACACCACTTTCCTCTACGTCTCTTTTTCATTAAACTCAGTAGGGTAGGCGGAGTCTGGGTGGGTTTTGTGCACCACACCACCGAGAATAGAGTGTATTTCAGAACAGTCTTTTAATTCAGAGCTGCGTATTGTTAGATAAATGATTTTTAAACAATTAACGAATATGATGCTTCTCTGCTAGAGAAAAATTTCTTGCTTTTAATATGATTTGCGTCAGCATGTGACAAAGTTATTATTTATAAATGAGAAAATAATAATATGATTATAAATTAGTTTCCAATTAAACAATAGTTTTATAATCATATAAATACTTCCAGTGGCGAATCTAGAATTCCGGTCTGGGGGGAGGGGGGCTAAGGTCATAAAAATTTTGTATCGTCGTGACGAATGTGAAACCTCATGGTTTATATAAACCAAAACACTTTAACTTTACAGACTTTACTCACCTGACAATAAGAATCATAAAGAACAGCACAATATTTTCGATGAGTTAATAAAAAATATAATGAAATAACTAGTTAAAATATGTTTGCAACCGTGTCAATGCTACAAGTGCAAGTGGAATGACTAGAAAAGTAGGAAAATTTTCGAGCCTGTCAAGCCAGAAAGCAATGTTCTCACGTTATTATTATTTTTAAGGAAAAGGGAAATTAAGAACAAAGAGTTGTAGTGATTTTAAATAAAATCAAGAATTCTTGTTTAGCTCGGAGGGGGGGGGGGCTGCTGCCCGATAGCCTCCCCCCTGGATTCGCCACTGAATACATTATTTCAGTTTTATAATAGTTTCTTCGTATAAAACTTCAAAAATATCAGATGGGAATTTATAAAAAAATAATATTGGTCATTTTTTTCTATGTAAGGATTTTATTAAAGCGTTTCATGTTTGTAAAATATGATACAGTTAGATTGATTTAAGCTCAATGAAATGAGATTATTTTATTTAATAGGTTATGAAATTAGAACTGATCAATCTAACTGTCCAATTGATAGCAAAACATTCTTTATATTTCCACAAACTTATCATTTAATGACGAATCTATGAGTAATTTTTATTGTAATAATCCAAATTGATAATTCCTTATTCATTTCACTAATGTTCTCAGCATTTATCTTCTCATCTGTAAATTAATCGACGCTTTATTTCAACCATCTTTGCATCTCAGCTGAATCAATACTATAATGGAGCCGGCACCGTAAACACGAATCTAATCAATATCCGAAGTGTTGAAAGTGTGACAATATTTTCATTATCATTCTTGCATCACATCTTCCTCGAAGCGCTTACCTAACGTATTTTAGTACGAAGAAAGAATAATTGATTCTGCTGGAGCCCGACCAGATCCATCTTCTCATTGGACACTTTTGACGTAATTAATCACGTGGGTAACAAGCGACAGAACCGCTGACAAATCACTCTCGTCCACCTACGCCATCGCTCACGTGATTCGAGACCAGAAGAAAGACAAATACGGCTTCCTTTAACCTCACAAGACAGCAGTGTGAACTCAATTGTTCTACTTGTGAAACTTGGAACAGTGAAAGAGCTTGGAACAGGAAATGGCCTTCTAACATAAAGCTCAGATTGAAGTGCTAATGTTGCTTTTGTGCGTGAAGAGACAACTTTCAAGGATTTTGGAAAGCATTGATTTTTTTATAAGGCAGGCTTCTTTCGAAATTGGATTTGAGAAATGTTGATCAGTAAAAATTGTTTTTGAATTCCGAATTTCCTTTAAATAATAAATAATATGGAAAAGAATAAAATTCTCTAAATAATGGAGTTATTTTTGAATCATAAATAAATGTCTAAAAGGGAATTATGACTGGAAAACTGAAAACGATTTTGACGAACTAGAATGGTGAAAGAATTTGGGATAGGAAATAGTGTTATAACATAAAGCTCAGTTTGAGGGACTAATGTTGCTTTTATGGGTGTGAAAACAGCTTTTAAGGATTTTGAAAGCATATTTTTAATACAGACTTCTTTTGAAAGTAAAATTGCAAAGTGTTTTCTTAATAAAACTTGTCTTTCATTCACAACTTTTGTTTGGAAACCAAACGAAACGAAAGGGAATAAAATTTTCTGTACTAATGAAACTATTTTGAAACCATTAATAAATGTCTAAAATGAAATTATAAAGTGAATACTGAAAACGATTTTGACCAGTGGCGAATATAGGTTATAATTTTGGGAGGGGCGAATATGACCAAGCTTACAGTTATTTGCGCTTGTTTATTTATTTATTTTTTTAAGGTAAACTATCATTCCATGATTAAGGATAGTTTTCAAGGGGTTTTAAACAAAGTGTTGGGACTAAACAATCCAGTTATTATTATTTTTTCTATGGTTTCAGTTTATTTTTATAACTGAACTGAACTAATGCTTTATTATATGATAGCGCGCTGTTTTATAACACGCGGGAATTGAACATTTAATTTTCATCGCGTTAATATTATTTTCCTCGCTTCCCTTACTTTTTTACTTACTTAATGTGTTACCTTTTTTTAATAAAGATTTTTTTTTGCTCTGGTCCCAACAAAATTAAATTTTATACAAAGGAAAAGAATGTTGTTTTATTATTATTGAGCTATAAATACGGTGTCATGAAAAAAAGTTTGCATTTTTATGTAAAGTTTACACAACCAAGTCCAGATTTCTTGGTACACTAGCAAACTTATCAAGAACTTCTTTATCTCTTACTAGCAGTACGCGCACGGCGATGCCCGTGGAATCAGGACTTCAACAAAATAAAAAAAAATCGCCCACAATGACACGAAAAAGTTTTCAAAACAAAAGATACACATTATAGATTTTCCCGCTTATTTTTTCCTCGATAATAACATGTAGAAAAACAGTACAGAGTACATTAATCCAAAACAATATAAAAAAATTGTTGCCCGTGGAATCAGGACTTCAACAAAATGAAAAAAAATTCTTAGAACATGACAAAAAGCTCCGAAGGTTATGACGTCACCTGACCCTTCATCCAATCAAATTGAAAGCTGCGTTCCGGAAGGCTATCGCTGAAGAAATTTCGCTCGACAAAAATAACTTTCATCTGCCCAGGAATAATTTAATTTAAAAAAAACGGGAAAAGATATTTTAACCGTTCTTGTTTTAAATCAGAGAGAACCGTTCTAGTTATAAGCTGAAAAAAATTGAAAATAATAGTGTTATTAGAAAGTCGGATGCAACAAATTTAAAAACAAAACTAAAATTTAGGTGGTGAAACTGACTATTTTTTAAAAATTTCTCAAAATTTAGTAAATTACGTTAGAAATTCAAAACTAACTTCATTAGAACGGAAATCGCGTGCTCTTTCCGATGGTCTATCTATTTTTGTCGTACAATTATTCGAAACCATTCTATTGACAAATTAGTGCGAAAAATCAACCAAAACAACAGAAAACATTAAATAAAAAAATTTCTAGATTAAAATTTAAAATTTCGGCTTCGAGGTGCATTCAGTCACCATTACGACTACCTGTGTACCAAATTTCATGGCTGTAAGTGCGATAGATTCGTCTGGACATCGCCGACAAACACACACACACGCACACAAACATTGCCTTTTATAAGTATAGATTTTAATGTCTCTATGGATCGAAAGCAATACTAGTCTATTAAGCCTACTTTCCGAAGTGGTATTTCTTAAGTAAGTCTTCAATCTTCTTAAACTTGAGAAGCTCCTTTCCACGGTTGCAACAGAAACAGGCACAACTGCTAGTAATTTCAAGAGAATATAAATGCTGGGGAAGAAAGTCTTGTCACATTTTTCTAGAGAACTAATGGCTGTTTTGGGAAGATTTTCAGATTTTTCCTGACTCCACTTTTCTTTCCACGACATAAACTCACTTTGCACGACCTCTTTATGTGACAAATATTCTTCGTAGAAATTGAAAGCAGCTTCCAATGAATAGAAATCTGTTTTGGTACAAAATTCTGGAAGGATGTGTTGTAAGTATGCAATTGTTTCCTTGTGAGATTTAAAGCGTTCCTTCAGTGAATTACAAAAATCATCAAGGTAAGGTACATAAACAGCTCGTCGATAGTATTCTTCTTCTGTGCTGTCAGGGACGTTGTTGCGGGTTGTTTGAAGGCGACAAGCTCTTGAAATCTCTTCTTTAATGTCGAGCTTTGCAGCGATTTCCTTTACTTGAGCATACAGGGTTTGAAGTTGCCATTAGCATTTACCCTTTGTTTCGATAGCAGATCTAAGACACTTGTAACATTTGCTATGGCTTGAGAGAAAGATCTATGTTTTTATAAGATAGTTATCAGTAACTATCAGAATAACTTCTCAGATAAGTTATGTGTAGTTGACAGCATCCGGCTCAAAACAAAAAGATTGACAAGAAATTGAAATTGACTGATAGAACTACTAGAACATGTGCCTTAGGTGTTGAGTCGCTTGATTCATCTTCTATTTTCAAAAGAGAGAGGAGGATTGGTTCTAAAATATCTTTAAATAAAAATACCGAGTTGTGCCTTTCCACCCATCGTGTTTCACATAGTAAAATAAGTTTCTTCTTTTTCTGTTCAGGACAACAGTCAGATATCATTGATTTCAGTGTTTCAGTTCTTTTGGCTGACATATGAAAGAATCTGCAGACTTCTTTGATAACGCTCATACAATATCTTATAGAAGGAATGTTACTTGCATCCGAGAAACACAAATTTAGACTATGTGAAGAACAATGGAGACAAGGATAGTGGTAGTTTTTCTTTGATAGAAGCTTGTACCCCTCTGAATTGCCCTCTCATCGTGGCAGCACCATCGTATCCTTGACCTCTCATTTTCTTTATGTCAAGCCCTAAAATTGACAAGGTCTCTAACACTGTGTTAGCTAAGCCTGCACCAGTAACGTCATAAACGGGGACAAAAGTTAGGAAATCGTCTCTAATTTTGTATTTTTGGTCTTCAACATACCGTACACAAAGAGAAAACTGTTCTATTTGGATAATGTCAGTGGTTTCATCTGACAAGACGGAATAAAAATTAGACTTCCTGACATTTCTCACAATTTGAGATTGTATTAAATGACCAAACGTGTTCATGAGCTCGTTTTGAATAATAGAACTTGTGCACATCCTCCTCCCACCACTGTTCATTAATTGGTCTTTAAGGTCATTATCTCCACGGTTAGCTCTGTATCTCAGGAGTGATCGAAAATTTCAGCCATTTTCTTCTGGCTCTTTCAGGCCTATTCGTCCAGCATCACGATGACCTCTTACTGATATTTGTTGCCTTCCGCAAAGTCTTATAGTTTGTATTATAGGTATTTACAGTATTTTTTCAGTATTTTTCTGTTTTTTTTTCAATATCCAATCTTCTTTCAGCATTTACTTGATTAATAACACTCTCAATTTTTTTTTTGTAACAATGGATTTTGTGTTTTCAGCAATTAAGACTGATTTTTTATGATATGTGCAAGTTTCATGTTTACAAAACATTTCCTTGACTTTTTCAAATTACTAAAAGCCTATGTTACTAATGCCCCTGTTACTTGGTGATCTCCTTTCCCTACATTTTTGGAGTGCACAAATATTACGCAATATTTACAAAAAGATCCGGATTTTTCTTCAGAATAAGCTAACCACTCGCATTCTTCTAGCCATTTCATTTGAAAAGATCTAGTTTGGTTTGAACTAGAACTACTAAAAGTAGAAGGAAATTTGTATACAGGTTGAATTTCCAAACATTTTCTACTAGCGAATTTTTTTCTTCATTTGTTAACGAACGAACGGAATTGCTTTGACAATAGTTTCCAATATCATAGATATTTTTTTAATTGGTTGAAGTCCTCCTCAACTGGGGCTGGATCAACGGTACTCGTATTTGCAACACCAGAAGAAACATTGTTACTGGCACAGTCAACTTCAGCACTGTCACTAACAAGCCTATTTACACTCTGGTTTTTTGCAAAAAAGTTTTGAATAGAAGCTTGTCTCTTCATTATGAATGCAGTGACTTAATAACACATTAAGATTCCAGAATAGCAAAATGCAGATGATCGCAGATACACAGCTATGGAAAAAGCTCCTTAACTCAATAAGCAGAGCTACAGATAAAACAACTTAACAAACAAGCAGAGAAAACGTTAACACACGAACTAACCGCATAAGAATGAATTAACTCCTATTGCCGGTCGCCCGCTTATATAGGATCAGTTGGCGCGCTTGGCGACCTTCTGTAATATTCCAGAATCTTCAAACCTATTCGAGATTTCGACTCTTCACTATTGCCAACCTAGTTTTCTTGCCAAATTTGGCGCCAAAGTTAAATTTTGCGAACAAAAAACGTTATTTAGTGAAATTTTTCTTGGTATGGTATAGTTCAAAACATGACTACGCCTTCATTATACGCCCATATTTTAAATTCACGGTACTCCTGATGTCATCTATATTTGGTTTTGGAAGCTAAAAGTTAGGAAATTATTTCCGAGCAAACGCCAACCGAATAATAACTACTTATTACATTAAATTTGTTTCTGATTTCGGGGGGGCCGGGCCCCCTGCCCCCCCCATATATACGCCCTTGATTACGGACTAAGTATTTAGATTACAGGCTCAAACGATTAACTGAAGAATTAAACTAATTTTTTAAAAAGATTGAGGTGAATGTGGAGTTTACAGAACCACCTGTTTCTCGCCAATTTTTCTTAGCACAATTTCATGTGCCGTCCCCAAATACTGTTTTGGATGTGCAGAGCGCTTTTTATTGCTCTCTTGCGCATGCGTCACCTGAATAGTAGAGATTGGGCACGCTTTGCCTGGGGCATTTCAAGCGTGTACCGGGCAAATTTTTTTAAGATGAACAAACATCAGGGGCTTCGCTTTCCGTTCAGCAGGAAACTAGTAGCTTTCGCTTTTTAATTGAACATGAGGAATGTAGGTTTTTATAAAAATTCCTAAAGCGAGAATTTCCGCACGCAATGCCTGCGACATCTCAAGCATGTACCGGGCAAATTTTATTAAGTAAAAAAAAATCTTCGGCTCCGCTTTTAGCATAACCCGTAGTTTCGCTTATTCATTGCGAACCGAAACAATTAGAATAAAATACACAGTACTGAACCGATAATTAAACCGAAGAATTCCAAAGTCGAAATTCGAATGAATCGACCAATCACATCGAAGATGAACAAAACAGTCCAATCGAAATGAGGCGCAATATGGTGTGATGTGCAAAACGCCGTTGACAAAGATTAATTTCGGCTCGTTTCACTAGTTAAAAATATTATTCCGCAACCAAAACAAATGTTCTCTCATCTCCGATTTTGGCGGCAAAGAGATGGCGATGCTAAAAGGAACATAAGAAATTGGGTACTGTAAACTCCAAATTAACCAAATTTAATAAACATAAGAGGTAAATATATCACTAATTTGTTTTTCTTGCCCATTTTATCGATGACACATTTCATATCAATCTACATGTCAATGTTTCAGAATGATAATTTCGATACGCACATGTGCAATTGAGACTGTTTTGAGACTGTTTGTGAAACATTTATACTATAATTTTTCAAACGATGATTCAATCATTTCAAAATCTGAAAATTCAGATAATTGTAGCTAGACAATCAACATAATGTTTGTTACGTCCGACACTTATATATCTATGAAAGCATGATTATAAGGATGAATTCTCCATCCATTAAGAACACTTAAACCCTGCTCTAAAATAAATTTTAAAGATTACTTAAAAATCTTAGTTAAAAAAATTAATAATTAAAAAAAATTAATTAAGATAACTAACTTTAGAAACAATAAATTCTTGATCATGAAGTGTAAAATAACTTCCTCCGTTTTAGTTTCCACACGTCTCCTTTTATGTGAGCCTAATTTCTCTGCAGGAAACGTTAGAGAAATTTCAACAAGAATTAACTACAAGAATTAAATTCGCATACGTTGTAATCCTTCGCAGTAATCAATGCAATATTTATGAATTTTCTCTTAAATTTGAAGCTATATCTTTCATCTGTGTTTTTTAAAAAATGTCTTCTGATTTCTAATTTTTTATTTATTTTCAAAATCTGAATTGCTAACATAGCACAATTTTTGGAACTTATCAGAATTAACGTAACGTACATTTAACAATTTAAGTCAATTAAACCTCCTATATTTTTTCAAGAATAAATTTTATTGTTTAAAGAAAACTTGCATTGTCATTGACAAATAGTAATTTCCACGCTATTGAACTTTTTTCATTTTTGAAACAAAAAAAGTTAGTTTTTAAAAATATCTTTTAGAATGTTTCAATGTTATCCTTTTATTCTAATAGATATATTTCGCCATTGGCTTAAAGGCAGATTCTAAATATATATTTGACATTTAGTATTGAATATCGTAAATAAACAATTAAAATTCAATTAATTTTGTCAAAAATAAATTAACTCGAGTTTAAAATGAAATTTGAATATCTACTCTATAATAAAGCATTCCATTTTTATTAATAAAAATAGAATTTTATGCAATTATTTCGTTCAAAATTTTCTTAACTTAGGGTCCGTTCAAATATTACGTAAGCACCTAAGGGAGGGGAGGGGGTTTGCGATTTGCTTATTTTTGTTGACAAGGGGGGAGGGGGGTATGAGTGATACTTACGTAAGACATTAAAATCACTTTATTTCCGAAAATCTTTTGTAACTTGCAAAAATAATTTAATTAAAAAATAAATTTGAAAAAAAAAATAAATTTGACAAAAGAAAATTAAACTTGAATTTTTAAAATTGTGATAAACTAAGAAATTTTCTTAAACAAAATTGTAAGGTAATTAAGTATATATATATATATTTCATTTTAAGCCGAGTTAGAGTTTTTATTTGAATTAAGTCCTAAAATTTTTAAAATTAGATTATTACTGTTATACGTTTTGTGAAAAAAAAGAACGGGGGGGGTTACCGTTTGCTTACGTAATTATAAGAGGGGGGTTTGCGATTTGCTTATTTTTGCTGACAAGGGGGGAGGGGGTAAAAAATTACCAAAAACAAGCTTACGTAATATTTGAACGGCCCCTTATAAAAGATTTCCAGTTTGGGTATTAAATTTTCTGTTAAACTGTTTTCGCTAGTTTAAATGTTGGAAAAACTAAAAATTTAATTTCATGAGATTTTAATTATTTATTTTCTCATTTTATGCATCTACTCCATCAATATCTAACTCTCCTTAATTTTTCTTCATTTGTATACCGCGATATTTTCGTTAATTATGCTAGCAAACACCGCATAAACATTAAGCCTAATTTTAAAATTTATGCATGTTTTTGTTCCTTCAAAGCCTGTTTATTTCTCTTAAGTGAAAACTCTTTAAAAATTTTATTTCTTGTTTAATAGTTAATGATTATAAAATTATCGAGAATGACATGCTTTGAAATATTTCTATTCCAGGTATTCGCTTGGCATTGTGACATAATTAGGAAAAAACCCTCAAGGAATAGCTTAGTAATCAGTTTCATGAAATACATTAAAGTCAAATTAAAGTAAATTTAAAATTGGAAAAGGGGTGAACACAAGAATCACCCCGCCCTGTCTTGGCATCCGGGTTTACAAGAAAGACTGGGGGCTTCAACAGAAAATCAGGCACTGTAGGCCCCGCATAATAGCCCCTATTACATCATGCGACGACCTCCCCGTTTCACTGGGGGTAACACCTGCATTCGGAGATAGGCCCTAAGAGGCACACAACCATTACTTTACCCACCGAGGAGGCGAGACCTGCTTACTTACACGGCCGCTTCTCCTCCGTGAATCCGCGGTGGCCCTCCGGTGAGGCCTCCATCTTTAAATCAAGTGATGTGCGAAATTCCAGGGTCATGAAATGTTATTTGTCGAACCAATTCCCATATTACTCGACTGGATAAAGCCAATACATTTAAAATTAATAATAATATTAAAACCGATAGTTTTAAATATTATAATTACTTGGAAACAATTGTATTTTTCAACATACACTGAAGAGCCAAAAAAAACTGGTACAGATTCTTAATATCGTGCCGGCCCCCCCCCCGAGCACGCAGAAGTGACGCAAAACGATGTGGCATGGACTCGACTAATGTCTGAAGGTATCTTGGAGGAAATTCACACCATTCATCCTTCAGGGCAGTCAACAAATCCACAGGAGTGCGAGGTGGTGGAGATCTCTTCTCAATAGCATGTAGCAAGGCATCCCGGATATCTTCATTAATGCTCATATCTGGGAATTTAGGTGGCCAATGGAAGTGTCTAAAGTCGGAAGAGTATTCCTGGAGCCACTTGGTAGCAACTCTCGACTCGTAGGGTGTCGCATTGTCCTGCTGGAATCGTCTGAATCCTTCGAAATGCACAATGGACATGAATGAGTGTAGGTGATCGGAGAGGATGCTTAAGTACCTGTCACCTGTCAGAGGCGTCTCTAGACATAACAAGGGTCCCATATCACGCCAACTGCCTACGCCCCATACCATCACAGAGGCTCCACCAGATTGAGCAGTCCCCTGTTGACAAACAGGATGGATTATCAATATGGATTATTGATGTTTTCTCCATACTGGTACACGTGCGTCCGTCCGATACAATTGTAAGCGAGACTCGTCAGACCAGGAAACGTGTTTCCAATCGTCAGCAGCCCAATGGTAGTGTTGTCGGGCCTAGGAGAGGCGTAAATCATTTCACCATGCAGTCAACAGCAGTACACGAGTGGGCCTTCGACTCTGAGAGCCCATATTAATGACGGTCCGTTGAATAGTTCGCACACTCTGACACTTGTAGATGCCCCATCATTGAAATCCGTGGGAATTTGAGGAAGTATTGCCTTTCCTTTTTTCCTATCTCCTTTAAGTATTCGCGTCTGCCCTCAATGGTCCAGTTCTTTCAAGGTCTTTTTCCGGCTGCACCGATGGCGGAAATTTGATGTTTTACCGGATACCCGATATTCACTGTACACTCGTGAAATGGTTGTACGCGAAAATCCCAATTACATAGCTATGTCCCATCTCTCGTGCGCCGTCTATAACGCCACGTTCAAAGTCACTTAAATCTTGAAAAGACGCCATTGCATCTTCTCATCGTCATCGTCGTCGTCAGATGAAAATCACTTAGGGCTAAGTATGCGCTGTAAGGAGGATGCTGTAGCATTGACCAACCAGACTTTCCATCTGTTTGGTCCACTGAAACAGAATCTTGGAGGCAAACACTTTGGAGATGATGACGACGTTCAGCACGAAGTCCTACTGTGTATGAGACAGCAACCCAAAGAATTTTATGCAGCTGGAATTGGGGCGTTGATAAAACGATGGGATAAGTGCATCAACATTGGCGGAGATTATGTTCAAAAATAAAATTGTTTCCAAGTAATATCATAGTAAATTATTTTTTTTCTTATCTTTTGTGAATTACTTAATGGCTTACCCTCGTCTGTTCCGAATATAATTAGATGAATATTTATTCTAAAGGACTGAAAGCTACGCACCTACCATTTCCAGTGAAGAGGTTATTCAGCAACCTTGCGAGGGTTTCAGACGTTTAAATCCAGAAAAAATGCCCATTTACATTTAATATAGCTAGTGAGCTCATATTTCATTCTTGAATCAGCTGATGTTATAAACTGCAGGAGTAAATTGTTATTTGGCGAACGCAATAAAAATTAAGACACATTATAGAATTGATAATTTTTCGAATATATCATGGTCTTTACAATTAAAATATCTCTTAATCAGCTACCCTTTTTTATTTTCTCGTATACGAAGTATACAAAGAGAAAGTATTGTAATCGTCAAAA
>BGPR01020064.1:0-28340 GCA_013235015.1 Araneus ventricosus
AAAGTTTGAGGGCTTTTAGAGATCCAAATCCGGATTCGCCAATCGTTTGATTCAATCATATTACTATCCACATTAAGCGATCAGTTTGTTCAACAGAATAATAATTTCTTATGCATAATTTAATACTCATTATTCCTTCAATAAAGTAATTTGAAACTTCAAATTGTAATAGACATTCAACCCGAGTTTAGACTTACAATCGTTCTAATTCGTTGTCTACACATGAACGTCCATAATGGAGTCAAACTTCGTGTCATGTAACATCTAATTTCACGCTGTCGCAAATACCCTCACTTTCTTAACTTAAATTCAAAATATGCTTTTTGATTTCAACATTAAAATGGCCATTAGCCTTAACCATTAACCTTAACTTTCAACAATGGAAGAGAAAACACGCAATTAAATATTTGCTTAAATAATGAAAATGGTTTGAATTTCATTGCACAATGAAAAGTATTATTGTAAATTATGCCTTTAAAATAGTTTTAAAAATTTATTAAAATTAGAGAAAAATTGTCTGAGACTTAATTCGATATCTTTGAACTGATTCAAAGAGGCGTTAGAGTGTACTGCATTTTACCATGACGAATTTTACTAGGTAGAAAAAAAAACGACGAGAAACGCGTTATTTCTGCCCAATTTGAATAGAGAAGCCAGCTCTTTTGTGTATTGGAAGACTGCTTCCAAAAAAATACCAATACAAAAGCATAAGCAATGTTTAAATTTTAAATGTATTTCGTTCATATGTTCATATTTTTCTTTTCACTTACTAATAATTTTTTTTTTTGTTTTGTATGCCAGCCTTGATTTTTTGATTTCAGTTTCTCAGGAGCCACTTATCGCAAACAACCATTTTCTTGATGTATCGGCTCTGAGTCAAGACTGCCAACTACAGAAAGTTATCCTCATAGTTAGCAGGATGCACTGCTCTTGTTAATAAAGTCTCGGCTGCTAGCCGGTTGGTTCTAGGTTCGAAATCCATTCCACTGAAGATTCATCATGTATATAGACCTGTACACGCTAAATTTGACGTCGTCTTGGGCCTATACCTTCCAGCTGGTGCGACGCAGAAGGGTTAGAGGAGAGGGTGCCAGCTTAGCTGGCGTTCTCGTCATCGAACCAGGTAAAATTATGAGGTCCGTCCCAAAAATAGACTGGTGTTGTTTGAAAACTTGGACACTGCGCAGTTGAACTAAACGACCTGTAGATGAAACAGAACGTGTTCATTGCCCTGTTTGAAGCTATCCGGAGAGCCGCTATTTAGAATGGAGATTGTACTCGGACCTGGACAAACCTGGAGCTGGCATCTAGTTTATACCTCAAAATTAATAAAAAAAAACATTTACGCCATTCGTTATAAAATCATTTATTTCTTGGTTATTCGTATAAAATTTACTTCGATTTGCATGTAAAATCAAACCTAAAACAATATCACATGTTGCGTGATGTTTCGAACTTGTTGATTTGAATTTCCCCATATTCTTTAAACAAGGACGTGAAATTTTTTTTTTTTTATCGGAATATTGAGATAAATTCTTTTTATAATATTCTGCATGTATGAAATTTCATATATGATATATTTAACAGAACATAATAAAAATTTATCAAAAACTTTTCAAAATAATTATTCTTTGTTATGTAAATAAGAAAGTGGTGCTTTTGACTCTTGGCATCATTTAGCAAGTGAATGTGATAATTTTGTGTTATCTTACAAAATTTATTTATATTTGTAATAAGAAGCTGGAAAAATGAATATCGATGGATAAATTACTATGCGGTTTAGGTTGTTACAGAAAAAAAAAAGAATTTTTCACGAAAATTCTTTTTACTCGAAAAGGTAATTGCAACCGCCACTAGAAATTCTATGAATATATTACTAATAATCTTGACAGAAATTTATTTCTAAAGATACGTAAGATTAATGCAACTTAGAAGACATTTGAAATCATATTTTAAAGTGCTAAATCATCCAAATCTTATCTTTGTTTGAAGTGCTTTATCTGCGCATTTTAACTGAATCTGTGTGAGAAAAGCCAAACGAATGAAAGAGAAATATTTATCTTCTCCTGACAGTTTAATCTCTATCAGTTGAAAGTCAAGATTATTATTAGTATAACTATTAAATTTATTTGGAAAAACTAACTGATAACCGGTGCTGTTTCGGCGGGATCCATATTTTTTCATATGCCCGCCACCACTTTTTCCCTTACTAATATATTACAATTAACTTTCCCTAACAAACGTAAATCTCCTTGAATCCTTTCGTGTTGAATTAAAACTCTCAAACTACAGTGGCGGCGACTGGTTGAAAAGTCGGGGATTTATAGACATCTAAAAGTACCCAGGATTATAGGGTAGACAAACAAAATTTAAAAATTTAGCTAACTTTCACGGACACTATCACTTTTTTAATAACTATTATCTTAGTAACTAAAATGAAATAAAAAATTTAATTTTTTCTAGCAAAAATCATTAGGGACGACTGCCCCTTTCGTAACCCCTACCGCCGCCTACTGCTCAGATCTAGCCTTTTATTACTTTTATAATAGTACGGTTTGACTAAGACGCGAGAAGTTTGGAAAAAAAGAACATTTATTTAAAAAATTTTAAACAATATACTTTATAATAACTAATACAGCTTTATAATGAGCAATTGTACTACATGAATTTTCTCTTTCCCCTGAAGTTGCTGATTAAAATGTAAACTTAAAAAAAATTCTTTTTAGAACAAACAAAAATGTTAATAAAATATACGTTGCAAAAAATAAAGCATAAAAAAAGAGAAAAAAAATGCAAGAAAATGATTTTTTTTCCTTGATGTTTATAAATTAGAACACGGATTCATATGTTTACCACAGCTACGCGACCCTTGGTGAACGACGAAAGTCGTATCTTCGAAAATTTTAAAAAATCGTAAAATATCAGGAAAGTTCCCACAAAAAAAATCAAATTACCCCTTATTTGAATGGGGATATTCTTGAACTTTACAATGATATGAAAATAACGGTTCTCCGATGAGAAAATATGCAGAAAATTCACGAAAAATAGGCAACCACTTAATAGTATTAAATAAATAAAAAATCTAATTCGAATTTTAAATAATTTTGCGGTCCGTCACGAGGGCATTCAGGGACCCTCTGACTAGAGATTGATGAAGTCGAAGAGAAATTTGGCTCACCCTGCTTCACAGGAAGCTGATAATGGTTTTGCATCTTGCATATATTCTTTTGTGTGATGTGCGCAATTTTCTACATGCATTTTAGTAAAAAATAGCACGAATATTCGGGAAGATATAAAGATTTCTTCAAAAAATCCCAAATTTTTTCCGTATGTTTTTATTTATAACTTGGCAGAATTATACTTGAATTATATGAAACTTACGTAGTACGTAACTATATATTAGAGAACCATTGTGCTAAATTTCTATTTAAATACGTTGAATAGTAAAAGATATATTAGATTTTAGGAATAATAGTTTTTATTGCGTATGCACGAAAGGTAGCGTAATTTTCTTTTTACAACTTCAGAGAGACATATAAATACCGCAACTTATATAAAAAAATTCCAGTTGAATAACTTAAGATTCAGAAAGATGTCGGAATTCTCGTCCAGCGTTGCCTTTATTTTAAATGCCCATCTGCTGCCTCCAGATGGCGTTTGCGTATCCATGTTCCTGTGCGATTCTTGATGCTTGTCGTATGCCTGACCTATCCTTAAAGTTTGGCTTCACGTTTTCTTTAATCGCCCTTGTATATGCACGGAAAAATAAGCTCTTTTTATACAGAGATTCAGGTTTTGAAGACGAATGATGTCAGTAATATCTTAATATAAATAAAAGTCAATGTGGGTAGTGTGGGGTTTGTGGCTATGTTCCCATCTCCTCCTAAACTAATGGACTGTTTTCAACCAAATTTTGCGCACTTATTATTCAAGACAAGGGGAAGACACTTATGAACTTTTCTAGTCCAAAGTTAATTAAACAGTCAAGCTAATTAGAAATTAACAGAAACTGTTTTTCCGCCGTAATCTCAGAGCAAATTGTTCGACAAAAAAAATATTGTATACCATCTTTAAAGTTCAAAATTTTACCTTTTCAATGATATCAATTTTATATTCGCTATGACATTTTCCTGAATTTGTATTAATTTTTGAAATTTTAATAATTGTTAATTACGTGCAAAACGATTGTGAAGTAACGCAAATTTATAGCTACCCAAGCTGTTAAAGGCAACTGTTGTGACTTTGAACGAATTTACCTTACTTATTTCTGAAATTTTTTTTGCTTATTTTTATAAATATGATTAGTATAAGAGATTCAGTCACTTTAAAAGCCCCAAATCTTATTAAAATTTCAGTTAATTGAAATTTGGCAAGATTTTGAGCATTTTCCGTAATATTTTTCCAACTTTTCTGTATTATGTCACAAAAAACAATTTTACATATATCAAAAGTTTAAAATTAACTTTTGTGACACAACTTTCATTTCCGTTCAATTCCGTTGCCCCTTATTTTAATAATTTTTTCAAAATTAAATTGTGTGTATAAAATTCTTACAATTTATAATATTTTTTACAGGAAATAGCAACAAGAATACGTAAGAACTAAAGCCAAGTTGTGATCACATTAGAAGAATTTTATGAAGACGAATTGTATTTATTCATATTTATTCTAACGCTTTTGTTCAATGAAAAATTTACTATAATTGTCCCAAAACATCCGTTGAGATCTTCTTATATACTGTAATATTTATGAACAATATTTGAAGTACCTATGTAATAAATACCAATAATTTATGGAGAAAATTAGCTATCATGGTTTTAAAAATTGTCTGGTTCAACTGATATTCTTTATTTAAAAAAACATTTCAGACGATAAAAAGAATTTCATGGTATTGTAATTTTCTAGTACAAAAGTAGTTTTACATAAAAATATTAGACATGAAAGTATTTTATCCCTGAGAAACGCTTGGGCATAACAGCTATTTATTATAAAGGTTTGAAATTTTCATATATTTTAAGATTTTGAGGAATAAAATTTAAAAAAAAAATTTCTTAAATGTAAATATTATGAATATAAAATAATAAGGTGTAGGTCGGTCGTGTGTTTTCAGGGACCTGAGTTCAGTTTAGTAACGTCCTGTTTTAGAAGCAACACGAGGGATATTTTGGAACTTGGGACTTTGTAATTTTGAACCGTGGTCAAATGACGCAAAAGACGTCTCTTGAGATAGCACCTCCCTCTCCAAACATCCGCACTCAGAATAAGCGGGGATGACGTTCTCACATCTATTTGAAAGGGTGAGAAATGGGGTGGCCTTTAATAATATATAATTACTAGGATGTAAATCGAATATTCAAGCAACCTATTCGGTATTCAGTGTATTCAGCTCCCTTTTGCCGAATATTCGGCTCCCGGCCAACACAAGCAGATAATTTACTGAATATATTCAGGGATAATAATTTTTTTAAATGTGTTTTAAAAATACACTTAAAAAAGCAGAATTACATTTCAGTGCATTTAATTATCAAAATTCTAACATTTATCCACTTTAAATTGCACAGTACATAAGTGTATTTAATAATGTTGCATATCATTTATAGAAGTCGTTCCATATGGTTTCATATATACCAGTTTCCCAGAAAATAAATGGTCACTATATAATGTTTGAAGATGATGACAGATATTTTCTTTCCTAAATTGGTGAACCTTGGAAATTTTTCTGCGTTTTTTCCAACCAATTAAGGGACACTCTATCTCACCCATTAGAAGTTCTTTTATCAAAAATAGGAATTTACTTCTAGTAATTTTAATTTATCCATTCAATTTTCTTTTGTGTTTGTCATCGTCACGTTCTGCAATGATGAGTCTTTTAATTTCTTTTGAAGCAACTCTCAAAATGATGAGGTTTTATCACTTTTTTATTACTGAAATTAAGCATTTGAATCCATTGCAAATACATAAAGTAAACATATTTTTTAAATATATAAATAATAAGTCAGTTTTATATAATTCTAAACTTTTTCATGTTATAAAATTTAAAAATATTTCATTTAAATGAAAGGGAATGTTGTTAAAAATTTGGTATTCGGTCTCTAGGAATTTGGCTCGAATATTCGGTATCTGGACCGACCCATTCAATCATGATCCTCAATAAATTACCTCTCATTAGTATTTTAATCCAAATTCAATTAAGATTTCGTTTTCTCTAAATGCACAATCATCAAGTAAACACTTTCAATGATGCTATTTCATCTAAAAGTTAAAATAATACAAATGAGAAAGAGCAAGAAGTTTATAATACATAAATAATATGAATCAAAATTGTGCTTTGTCTAGCTAATATACATTTGTCAGATGCTTAAATTCAGAAAAAAATTTTACCCAGGCAAGTAGCTTTGCTTAAAATCTTACTTGTGCTTTTGTAATTTCTTTCTTGACTCGATTCGAGAGCATGAGAAGTTTCATGGAGAGTTCCGGCAGAGAGAATTACTTTTCTAGTTTAATACTTTTAGAGATCCCATTCAAATAACTTCTACCCTCGAGCTTGGGGATCTTCACTTATAATTCAAAAAAAACGTTAATAAAGAAATATCTTTTTAGAAACATTGCAGTAAAATTCTTTATATTCAAGTTCTAAATCAGCCCACATCAATTTTAAGTTTAACATATCCGTCATTTTAATATATTCATCTCATCTTCAATGAGTAATCGTGTTATTATATATAATCACCGCAATACTACATATATAACCGCTCATTATATATATAGCCGATATCGTAAATCCGGTTATTATATAATAACTGATTTACTCACATTGATCGTAAACTATCTATATTTAAAAATAATTTGGAAAAAAACCTTCACGGTCCCCTCCAGCCCTCACCACTTCGACTGATTTCGACAATTTTTTTTTCTATTTGAAAGGCCATGATGCGCGATATGCAACAGGGGTCACCTTCTCCCCAAACATTCCCTATTTTCGAACGAAATGACGCAAAACTTCTCCTCTGTCCATTGTCATATGGGGAAAAACCTGTAGAAATAATCCCAGCCCCAATCTACCTGACGGATTGTTGGACATTTTTTAATTGAAAGTTTATGATGTCTGTAAACAGTCAATCAAGGGTGCCTGCTCCTCCTACCCCATTTAACGAACAAAATGAAAAAACACTACCCACATTCTCTATATGTTCAATTTCTAGCCTGAAAATGATGGGGAGACTAGGAACCCTTGATAACATATCTAGATGCTATGGGGGTTCACAAGTTTAATAATTTGGTAAAATCTTCACCCTGAGTCCTCCAGTCCCAACCACTCAACGATTTGACAATCTTATTTTTCATTTGAAGTACACTTAGGTATAGCATAAAGAGTTGTGTCCTCCACCCATTCTATTTTCGAACGAAATTAAAAAACCACTCTCCTCTAACATGTCTATGGCAAACCTTATAAAGAATATATGGTAAACCTTTAATGGTGAGAAATACCTAGGTCAAACACCCGATGGATTTCTACAAACTGTTTTCATTTGAAAGGTTATGATGCCTAGATATGCTCATCATGCGGTCGCCTCCTCACCACCTCCATTTTCGAAAATAATAATAAAACACGAAGAGAATGTATGGTGGAGAGCATTTGATTCTCTGCCTTTGAAAAATGGGGGTGGGGATCAGGAAATAGATGAGATACATTTAGGTCATAATCTTCTGCAACATAAAAAAAATTGTTGAAACTAGTCGGTTTGGGGGCTAGATTTCTGCAAGGTTTAATGATTTGTAAAAAATCATTCACTAATCCGCCAGTCTCAATTCACTCAACAACCTCGATTTTTTTTTTTTTCATTTATGAAATGTTTTGACGTCTAGATATGCATTCTCATGGGTCATATCCCCCAACACCTCCACTTTCTGAACGAAATCGAAAACCTTTTTCTCCACTCAGTACTACCTACCCTGGGGAAAAACATCTTGCAGTCTACCAAGCCAACATTATAGGAAGGATTTCAATAATTTTTATTTTATTTTCAACATTATTACGTGTAGATATACACTATATAGCCCAAAACGAGTATGACTTAGATTTTCACATTTTTAGAATTCTCTCCGAATGGTTTAGCGACTGCCTTTAAACTTCGCAGTAAAGAAAGAAATAACTCACATTTTACATTGAAGATTCGGTCCTGAGGGCAATTAGGGGACTGTCACAAACTGATGGCATAAAAGTTTTGGCCCAACCCTGCCTTACAGAATACTGATAACAAGATGAAACCTCTTCAGACAATGTGTAATGTTTTGCATACTATTTACAGTATATCTCTTTGAAACTCAGCGCATTTGGGAAGATATAAAGGTTTTCTTAAAAAATCGCAAATTTTCTTACATTCTGTTTTTTGCTTATAACATGCAGAGCATTCTCTTATATTATACGCAAACTTCATAGAAAAGATTCATTCATGTATAGAGAAGCATTTATAGTGAAACTTGGAAAAGAATGTTACATACAGGAAATATATGAGCTTTTAGTAAATATAGTGATTGCGCATAAGCGAAATAGTAGTGTAATTTTTCTTTCACAACTGCTTAAAGCCAGATATATAGGGCAATCTTATATAAAAAAAATTCTGAGTTCAATATCATTAGTATTCAGAAAGATATCAGTACTTAATCTATATACATTATACTAGCTCCAGTCAAAGAGGAGCTAAAAAGATGAGGCGTGTGTACAATAAATTGCCATAAACTTACATCTTAAATGATATATTAAATGCATAGTGGTTAGAATTTCATGGAATACTCCATCATATCTAATATTCTAATTTGAATAAAAAAAATATATATGTAGAATTTATTAAAAAATATTTCAAAGAAAAGAAATTGATCTAGATAAAAAAAATGTTCCAGGCCATAAAATAAATAATATTTAAAAAATATCGTGCCGTAAAAATTGTATTATGTAACTTGTATATCTTCAGTGAAAATACTATACATGAAGTCAATAAAATTTTTGTTATTTAATAGCATTAGCTGGAATTTAAGATATGCGATTGATAAGGTTGCATGGATGTGCACAATAACACTATACAATTCAAGTAACTATTTAAAGATATAAAATTAAATATCAATTTGTGTATTAACCCTCATCATCTTTTAGCTTTCTCTTCGACTGGAGCTAAAATTATGCTGCTTGTAATGCTGATATCTTCGATCATTAATGCATATTGAAACGAGTTTTTGTTGCCAGTGTTATATATCTGGCTTCAAATTGGGAAGAAAAAATTACATCATATTTCGCATGCGCATGTAAAACAATATATTTACGAAAAAATGCTCAATAATTCCGAATATTCACAATTCTTTTCCAAAGTTTCACACAAATGCTTCTAACATATTGTCATCTTTTCTGTAAGTTTCTGGTATCAATATAAAAGAATACTCTGCATGTTATAAGAAAAAACAGGTGAGAAAATTCTTAGATTTTAAGAAAACCTTTATATCTTCCCAAATATATGCGCTGAGTTTAGCAAATCCTGAAATATTATGCATATTAAACAATCTACCATTTTGAAAGCTTATCTGTTACTCAGTCTTCGAAGCGGGTACTTCAAAAATGTTTTTGTCCTTATATTTGTAAGACAGTCCCCTAACTGCAACAGGACCGAATCTTCAATGTAAAATGAGTTATATTCATTCTCTTTACATGTCCAGTTTTAAAGGCAGTAGGTTAAACCCATTATGGAGAATCTAAAATGTGAAAAATTTCTGGCGTCCGGATACTTTGGGCAAGATAGTGTATCATCTAAGCTACCGTCTGTCCCCTGGGAATCCTAATTCTCTTGAGATGATATGTAAATAAACGATATATTACTGAAATAACTAATACGATTTGCAACTATACGGAGTCTCTGTGATGAGCCTTTCAAAAACAACTGCTTACTTCTGCTGGTATAATACACCCTCTTTAAAATAACTAACCATTCAGGAATGCTCTGCTTTATTTTGCATGTTTAAATAATATTTTTCATTTTGTATATCATTATTTTGAAACATTACATGAATGTAATTTAGTCTTTTATATAGCAGACGATTTTGTTAAGACATATCTGTAAATATTTTATTATTCTTTTCAGTTAAATTAATTCCAAAATAAATATGAAACGATTTCTGTTTTCTTTTCTAAATTATTTTTATTAGATTGACAACAAGAAAATTTGTTGTTGTGAAAAAAACTTTTTCTAATGCAGCTGTTAAATAGAGAAATTGGAAGTTATTTTTGGAATGAATGTTTAACTGAGATGGAGGTCAAACGTATGAAAAATACCAATTAGAGGTGATGGAAATTGTTTATTTAGGGCGATATCATTCTTGCATTTATGGATTCTAGCACTTTCATGCCGAAATTCGTGAAAAGTTATACAAAACATACATTAAACTAAATGAGGATTTATTGAAAGATTTCAGTTTTAAAGCGAATCTTTGTCTATAGAATATGAAATCTACAGTGGTTTTATGCGATCTGTTCTTTTAATTGATCTTCATGCAGTATTTAAAACTGAAAAAAAGTAGTAGCTGCAAGGAAATCATGAAATCTACTATGGTTTTGCGATCTGTTCCATCTGAACTCATGCAGCTATTTAAAACTAAAAAGTAGTAAAGCCATAGTGAGCTGTTTTAGGTGGATAGAACAGTGCTGAGCAATGTGGGTATCACGTTAACGCCTGAGGGGCGAGAGAGTGCTGAGTAAAAGCGTAAAGAACACAAATACAAATACGTTGAAAATACAAGAAAATGACATTACAGAGCAACAAATTAAAAGATAAACTATTAGAAAAGGCCTTTTTCTAGGCTGCCTTGGAATACTATAACATTTACAATATTTGGCAAGATATCTACCTATCAGCTTATGTCCTTAAAAAAACAAATAAGAATCATATGTTGAACGGAATTAAATTTCGATATAAAATTACTGGAACTTTGCATAGATATTTAAGTCAAAAAAGAAGACTTAGAAGAGCTATAGAAAAGCAGACTTAGAAGCCAGACTTAATGAGCAAGTGTAATGCAGCCGTATGATTTTTCCATTAATTCAAATAGAGAGAAGGATTGGTTTTTCTTCAAACTTCAAATCAACCATAACAAACCGAACTTCTCAACAAGTATATCTTCAGAGGATTTTTATGAATGGATTTACTTTCATTTTTATTACATTTTAAGGATTATTAAGTTTGATAGTAGTATATATCATAGTGGAAGTCATCAAAATAATTGATATACATATTTGAGATTCAAAAATTATTGAAATGACGCAAGTTCTTCTATAAATTGTTAAAACTTTTATTCTTTGGTTGGCACTTATTCAGAAAGGTTGCAAGTAAATATAGTCTAGATTTAAATTACATGGAAAATAAGAACTTAATGAAGAAATCTCAAAAGTCAAAAAAATGTTTACAAAGCAGGAAGGGAAATGAATGAAGATTTGCTGGGCAAGAATTGAATATAGTAGATCTCACTTGACATTTAATCTGCTTGTTCTAAGGAATTTGTTTTGTTACAAATCACGACCAAACGGCATTAGATTTTCTTCTGAATTTGGCATGAATGTTCCTTTTGGTTATCAAAAATACTCTGTGTAAAGATTTTTATTTTTTTATTCGTTTCTTAAATATAATTTTAATGTTTAGTGTTATGGTGTGTTGTATAAAAAAACATTTGATTGCATTTTTGTAATGAGCACAAACATTTGAATTGAAATTTTGTGAAATAGATTATAAAAAGCAAAGATTTGTAAAATATTTCAATTGAAGAAAACAATGGATAAATTTTAAAGACTGTAAATGAAAATCAAAACTTGGGGTTGGGGGTTGATGATAGGTCTATTGTTCACAGAACTACTAGTTTTATTTTTGAAAAGTAAATTATGACTCGTGAACTACATTCTATTATGTACAAATATCAGTACTATAAAGCTATCCCTAATTTTTTGTGAGTTTAAGCTTAACATTCTTATATTTAAGATTTCGTAGATTAATTTATAAATTTCCAAAATTTCAATATAACTTCGATTATGATATTGGAGCCGTAAGACTTGTTACGGTTAATCAAGGAAAGACATTGTCAATTTGTGTCCATTAATTCCTCCGTGAATTACTTGGATTCTTAAACGAGCTAAGGAAAGAAATTGCAATTTATCAGTTCTTAAAACTACTTCCAAATATGATTCATGCTTCAGTATCTCTAATATTCAAGTATGTTTTGTGCAATTATAAATCTGAAGTGGCTCAAACATGCGAAAATTTTCAGAAATTATATGAAAATATTTTCGGGTTTCAGGGACTTTATTATCTTCCTTATACTCGGCAATATAAGGAATACTCCCTTATACATACAAATATAATACATTAGCCTTCCCTTATATTTCCTTTACTATTTGAGCATCCATAGAAGAAGTTTTTAGGTTGCATGTGTGTTACTATTCTAGCTTTTAAAAATCATAATTTGTTGATTATAAAATACGAGGGATATAATTCTGCAATATTTTAATATTTATTGATTAATTCCCTTTTAAAAAATAAATTTATAAATACAAATGATTTATAAAAAATTATTAATCTATCAAAATTCTAATTTTTTCTCAATTAAAGATACCATGTTTTACAAAACATAAAAAATTTGAGCTGAAAAACGAATCACTAATCACTGTAAATATATTGTTCGTTTGAAAAAACCTTATGACTCATATTGACGATTTTACTGGGGAAAGGTGTGACAGGCAATCCCTGGGCTCGGCTCCAGAGATTCGGCTCACTGTCTGAAATTATTTCTCCATACTATCGTATACTAATGTACATATGCTAAAGATTTAATTAAAATTATTAATCCATTGGTTCTTATTAGATTATTATTTTCATTGGCTTCTCTTCATTGTGTCCTCCAGCCATATAACGCGCGCGCGAATTTTAAATTTATACTGAGTAGAATTGGCGCTTCTCTAGACACTCAGCTGCCTGTGCTCGCGGCACAGGCTGCTACGATCTGGAGCCGGGCTCTTCAGGCAATGAGTAAGAGAGCGCTTTTCCCGAGTTCTTTGTTAGTCGGACTTTCATCCGATTAGGCTTTTTTTAGTTATTCTGCATACAGTAAATCAATAAATGAAAATAAAAGGTTTATATTTTGTTAGTAAAATGTAAGATCCCATCCCTCAACTTTTCGCTTCATCCCATTTTGGTGAAATCAACAATTCCTGGAGCATAGCAAAAAACGCGGAGGGTTTCTTCATCTGAGATCAGATCAATAAAGTGAGTTCTATAAAGGATTTAACACAAGCAAGTCGGAATACCTTGTTTTAGACGTAATCGCTTAACTATACTAAGGTTCTTCCTTGTTTTACTTGGTATCAGATATGCCTTCGTGCTGCACTGTTCATCGCTTGCCTCATTTCTCACGGTAGCTTCAATAAAAAACCTATATACTCAATAAAAAGCTTTTAGTTCTATAAAAGGACTTTAATTAATAAAGCAAGTCGGAATAGCCTTTTGATCGAATGCATGCCTAATCTATGTCAAAGCCTTTCCTTGTTTTCATTTGGCACCAGATATGCTTTTGCTGCACTGCATCGTTGCCCATCTCTCATGGTAGCTTGCAAATCATAAAAACCTATTCATGAAGAGGCGAAAAACATTTACAGATTTAAGTTTATAAATCAACGAAGCAAAAGCAAAAAAACTCAAGAACCGGATTATTAAAATTGATGCTTTGAACTCAGATACTTTTATTAGAATTGCTTTGAACTCAGTATGCTTTTTGACAGAAAATCTTAAAATACCATTGGTAATAATTAATTAACTGAACCGAATGATACCGAACTGAGTCTGATATGGACGAGTTTTTTGTCTTGTTTATTTTGGATTCACAGACTTTTTCGGAAATCCTCCGATTTAAGGAATCACCAAATCCGTCTGGATACTGGATCAAGCTCCAAGTTCGAACCAGTTCTTTCTTTAGTACACAAAGCGCTGAATTCTGTATTGTTAGAGTTCTTTTAATTCTTTTTATTTAAAAGGGCTCTTAAAACGGTTGAATTCCGATTGGAACTATCGTAATTAGCTAAATCGTTTGGTTATAAATATAATCACCAGTGATCATCTAAATACGTTGGATTAAAAATTTAACCTCCAAACAAGCCTTAAAAGTCGCCAAAAAGAGAGATAGAAAAAAATTATGGCAGTCTTTTCACAAAATGAGGCACTTATTTTTAGTAAACACTGAGAGCTACAGAGTAATAGGAACATCAAATTCAATATTTTCACAGTATCCTTAGCCATAACTTAAAAAAACTCTACTTTAAAAATTAATTGACATCTTCATACAGTGTTGAAAATTTGAAGATTCACACCGGAAGTCGGTCGGTACAGCGGAAGTTCTACATCATCTCAAATAAACAAAACAGAAATCTCTTCCATAATACATATATATACGTCATATTATAAAAAGTATAATGCATTATTTTTAGGATGGTATATAGGATTTCGGATAGTGTATAGGATATAACATTTCCTTCAACTATTTGACAGTTTAATTTTTTTTCTATTGTTTATTTAAATAATATATTCTGTTTTCGAAACGTGTTGAGATGGTTATAGAATCTACGTAATTTTTGTGACGAATAGTAACGTCTATAAACTACTTAATATTAAATGACAATATTCGAAACATGATGATTCGATTCAAAATTCTATCTCCTCAAGCCTGTTTAAAGGGTAATTTGGCAAGATAGTAGAGTTTAAGGCTGTTAATTCTTCATGAAGATTGCAAAAATAGGGGTTCACATGGGTTGAAATTTTTCAGAAATGTTTATCAGTGGTGATTAAAGCTGTCTTTTCTGTATGATGAGTATTTATTTAATTTCATCGGACCAGATAAGAGGAGGTCGCGTTTGGTCGTGATATGCCGGGTAATGAAAACAAAATCTCAGTTCGTTGTTAAATTTATAGTCTTTTAAAAATTGCATAGCCCCAAGGAGGATATCAAATCGTGACACTATATGGATTACTTTTAAAGTAAAATTAGCATAATAAAAAGTAAACTTTTGAATATTGTTTAAGATGTCTTAGAGAGACACAGTTTTGAGTAGAAGAATTCCGGTTTATATAGTTGTGGGCTTAATGAAAATTTTTCTTACTAAAATTTTTCAGTTAAGAAATCTAATATCAACACTTTTATCGTAATCTCTAAAAGGCACAGCCGATATCCATTTTTTTCGGATGCGAATTATTTACACAAGTCCCTGCTTTTATCAGTGTTCTCAAGATTACAATTACTTATTGTCAATATTAACAAAATTACAATTAAGTTTCTGCTTTTATCAGTATTAAAAATATTATAATTAAATATCTCGCCTTTACCAAAATGACTAAAATGTTTTAATGGCATCAAACTCGAACTTTAAAATCGAAGCTATTTAAACGGCCATCATCTTGAAACGGAATAAAAAAATAAAGCTTCTTACATTTATGTCATTTTTTATGACCTCGAGAAACATTCATGCCAAATTCGAAGTAAATCGAAGAACGCGGTTGGCCGTGATTGCGTAACAAACAAATTTACGGATAGACGAATGGATGAAAGATCGAGTGGAAAAGGAGACGTCACTTCACTCGGTCAACGAAGGTAAATAAAAGTGCATGAGTAATGTATAGGGTAAAAAAGGAAATTATTCGAGATATTTAAACTTTTTGTGTAATGAAATCAATAATGAATACAACGCATGACTTAAGAAAAAACTATGCCTTCAAATCGCTTGTTTTTTGACGGAACGAAAAAGTGAATCAAGGTCTCCTTTTTAACATCACCATTCAGCATTTCGTTTGTCTGTAAATTTTTTTTAAGCAATCACGACCAAACTCATTGTTCTATTTTCTTCGAATTTGGTATAAATGTTCCTCGAAGCAATAAAAAACTAGGTATGTGTAAGGATTTTTATTTTTTTTAATTCTTTTCAAAATAGTGGCCGTTTTACTGATTTTAATGTTTTGACGAGAAAATGGCGAGTTTGGCTCCATTAAAACATTCGAAATGACTACATTAAAACATTTAAATTGATTACATTAAAACATTCGAAGCTCATAGTTTTATGTTGAGAATTCTTTTTTCCTGCTTAGTTCCATCTAATTTTGTTTTTCTTTTTTTTTTGTGAAAGTTTTTTAAACGATTCTGCCAAACGGCTCATGTTATTAAAATCTGAAGAGGATTATTTCTTAATAAGAAGATTATAATTACTTTTCATATTGTAGTGACAAATACCAATCTCATTATTTCATCAAGATACTTCCTCCATCTTCAGATACTTTTGCCACTGTTAAGATTATGATGGTAAAAATTGTTTTTTTCGGAAATTAATCGAGAGACTAATTATGATGTCCGGTGTCCCTCAAGCAATGCTGTTCTCACAATGAAAGATAACACTGGGGAAACTTTTAAAGACAACGTTGAAGTGAAGAGTAAATCTCAGATTATTTTTTTTGTGGGGGGGGGAGGGGTGTGTGTGCGAGGTCTACTGTTCATAGAATAGAATGCATGATTTAAGAAAAAAATATGCCTGCAAATCGCATGTGTCAGTTGAAATACCGGAAAAATATACAATTATGAAATGAGCTGAGTTATGGTACTTCATTTATAAACTAAGCAATTGAAATTTTCTTTTATTTTGTACAAATATAGAAGAAATGTTCCTGTTTAGCATATGACTTAAACTGAATTCCCTACATTCAAAAATAACCGGGTAACTGAAGGCCCCTCCTGGTAGTCATATTTAGTTTTCTCTTTTATCTCATATCTAAAAAAAAATATTATCTATGGTATAATAGTGGTCAGCGATGGATATTCTTTATTTATTCAAGTTATCATTATTAAAAATGTCATTAAAGGCATAAAAAAGAACCTTTATGCTGAAACCTATAATGTTGAAATCGATGCTTCTCATTTGTATGTTGAAAACAATTTGCGATACCTTTATCGTCTTTCTATTAATTGGCATTACTTTCTTAACTTGGATTTTTCAGTAAATATAAGCAATTTATTAGCTGCTCTATATAAATTCATATTTTTGTTAATAATATTCATAACGCGAATATTTTTATCAAAATATTTTATACAAGAACATGATCATGAAAATGCTTTTCTGTAGTGACAATATGACCGTAAAGCTTTCTTTATGCTCCTTTCTGCATTTGTAATTGAACTCAAAGCCTTAAAATGCTTTAAAAAGTAAATTGAAGATGGATAATTGTACAGAAATTTATTACTACCTTTCTGCTGTGGTCCATTGGAATCTGTGAGGTCGTAGCCCATTTGTTTGGCTGCTTCAGCAACAGCAATTTTCAGTTCTGAGTCATATTTAGGCTTAGACATTGTTACAGGACCATTAATACCATGATAACCTGAAGTAAAAAGAAAAGGTTTATAGTTTCAGTTCGTAATAAATCTGCATGAATTCATTTAGTAGAGAAAATTTACTTAATAAAACATAGCCTTTTAATTTTTTTTAAAAAATATACATGTTACGGTCAATGTGGTAAATCGTGTATTATAATATAATCACCGTGGTAATTATATACATAATATAAGGATTTTTTATACGCTTATTAAATATATTGACCTGTTATAATGTATAATTACCGCGATGATTATATATAATTACTTATGATTATATATAATACCCACATTGACCTATAAATATCTTTGCTGTTTTAAAAATGAATGCAAAGGTCGCTCACATTTCGAAAGATGTATATATATCTATCTATCTTAATATAAATAAAAGTCATTGAAGGCATATATGTTCCACTTCTCCTCCGAAACCACTGGTCCTATTTCAATCAAATTTTAGGCAATTATTATTTCAAACAAATGGAAGAATACTGTTAACTTTTTAAATTGCAAAAGTTAATTAAATATTCAGTGAATTAGAAATTAACCAACATTTTGATATTTTCCGCAAAATTGCCTTTTCAATGATACTAACTTCATTTGCTTTCGATTTCTCCTTTGATTTTTTATTAATTTTTCTTATTTAATTCAACAATACAGTTAATCATTCTAAAAAATTCAAACCAGATTAATCGTTTTCATTTCTCAATGCATCTAGTTGGTATATCATAAGTCTTTAAAGTCTGTATTTTAGCTCCAGCTCACTGAAGTATAAGATTTTTATTCACTTGATAATTTTTTAAAATTTCTATTGCAGTTTTTAAGAAAAAGAAACGTAGGAAATTTATATTTGTTGTAGAAAGTGCCAATTTTCATAAAATAAAATGTGTGGGCCTATGAGGAAATTATGACCCCAAATATAAGTTATACCAATCTATAAGTATGTAAGCTTGTACTAAAGAAAACTCTACCAGGAATGAATGGCCGGCATTCTAAAAAATATATAAGAATTTTTTTTCTCTATGGCCAAAGAAGATAATCTTGAGAACGATCGGGAGAATATGTGCATAAGAATTTTCGGAAGAATGCTTAGGGGTATTAATAAACATTGTAAACAAAAACAAAACAATTTATAACAATTTTAGAAACAGGTTTATTGGAACCAAAGCTTAAATGAATGAAGCCAATAATAATAATAAAAGAAACTGGATGAATTTGACATAAAAATTTTCAGAAGAGTGTTTAAAGGCATTGATAAGTACTAGAGGCTCTGGCCCCCAGAGGGATTGCGTAGCAATCAGCTCAAGTTTGCTATGAAAACCCTGCTCGCTTCCCTCGCTGGATTGGAGACAATGGATTTCCCAGCAAAAAGGAACAAAATCATTTGAGGCTAATAGATTTTCTTGTAGTGTTTTAACTTAAATCAGCACAGAATAAATCTGTTGGCCTTGAAGAAGATCTTTTCCTTCATTTTGTAAGCTAGATGACAAATTGAATATTCAAATGAAACTAACAAAGAAAATTATGAAAGTGCAAAAAAATGGTAAATAAGAGTTTCAATATATCTCTACTAGTAATACCTTCGGATACCTTAAGGTATCCGAACACGTTCGAAAGTCGATTTTCGACCAAAATTCCATTTTTTAAATTTTTGATGTTTTCGATAGTTCATTCATTTACCTTTCTAAAACATATTTACTTTTGTCGGTACGTTAATTAGAAGATGAGATATTAATTGTTTTATAACAAACCGAAAACCGGAAGTGGGCGTTTAATTAGCCGAAAGTTGTCATTTAAAGGGACAGAAACCTGTCAAAAATTCTTTTAAACTCCTTTTTTGCAAGCTAATATGATGTCAGTATACTTTTAGGAATTTTTTTTAAAGTTTAGATACATAATTTGAGCGCGTGGAAAAACTAAAATTTGATTTTTCTCAAAATTAGATTTTATGCATATTTTTCAAACTTCAAACATGATAACTCAAGATATTATCATTCGATTGTTCTGAAATTTTGTGAACACTTTCTTCAAATGTTTCTCTAGTGAATGTACTAGAATAATGTATATTGTAACAATATTTTTTAAATTATGGTCTTTTATTTCAAAAATGACATAGAAAATTTGCTGAAAATCTTATAATGATTGTTCGATTAGCTCTAAAATTTTTATTTATCCAAAGAATGTTAAGATTCTAGTACAAGCACTAGTCCATAGTATGTAGTTTATTTCAGTATTAGTTTTATTTGAATTATTACAAAAGTTTGACCTGTAGCATGTTTGAAGTTTTGAGAAATTTCCTCTAAAAAGCAGCAGAAATTCAAGAATTTTGTAAATTTATAATAATTTGTACTCAAAAATCATACGCTGATATTAATCTTTATTAAATTCGAATCTAAAAACCATATTTTGGTGTTTCTATTTCACAATTTAAGAAAAAAGTGCTCCGAACGTGTTCGGATACCTAAGGAGAATGTGTTTGTCTGTGTGCGTGTTGGTCCTCTAGAGGGCAGACCGCTGGACTTAGAGCTACGAAATATGGCACAAAGATACTTTAGAGGGTGGGAATGTTTACCTCTGAGCCCTTTCTTTGAAATTTTAATTAGAATTTTAATTAATTAAAAATTAAGCGAGATTTTGGCGTTTTTCTTTAATAACTTCGGAAAATATTAGAGCATAAAAATCATTTTTACACCATCTGAAAGTGCAAAACATTACCTTTTCAATGATATCAATTAAGTTGCCGTACAATTTTTTCTTTAATTTTAATAACCTTTTAAAAATATTTTTGGTATAATTTACAAAACTTTTCATTGTTGCAACGAAACCCAAACCCTTTTTATAGTTTAAACAGATATGTAATTGTATATTTCTCTTTCATTTTTGTAATTTGAGATAATATAATAATACAATTTGCTTTCGTATTTTATTTCAGGTCTCCGAGACACTGCTTTGCTTACATTAAGAAATATATCCAGTAAGCTGAATGGTTATGGTTGCTATGTTTTCATTCTTTTCTCAGCTTGTTTTAATCCAACTAACATGCCGCTGGTCATAAAATGTGTTGCGTCATTTTAATGTTGCAAGTGCATATTTTACAAGAGGATATAAGAAAGTGCAAATAATGCTGACAACATGGAATTAGAGGTTGTATGACATGGTCAGCTATTTGACTCTATTAGGAACATTTATGCAGACAATGAACAGAAGAGGTCCAGGGTCACTAATAGAATATGGGTTAAATATCTACCACAATCTGAAGTTTCAAATTACGTTTTTAAGAGAACCATGAATATAAAATGATGCAAGATTCAATTGAAATCATATTCCCGGCGAATAAGCTGGTCGCCCAAGGCGGATGGTATAATATAAAAAGAATCTTATTCTGTTATCTAGAAATTGAATATTGAAAAAAAAAAACAACTGACAAATTGAATAT
Organism: Araneus ventricosus; assembly: GCA_013235015.1. Taxonomy (NCBI): domain Eukaryota; kingdom Metazoa; phylum Arthropoda; class Arachnida; order Araneae; family Araneidae; genus Araneus; species Araneus ventricosus. The sequence continues at coordinate 20,858 of BGPR01020064.1, forward strand.
TGAAATGAAACTAACAAAAAGATTTATGAAAGTGCAAAAATAGTAAATAAGGGTTTCAATATATATAATCTAAAAAGAATCTTAAAAACAAATCAGTAAGTCTACGGCCACACGAGCGGTTCTTCGCCGTTTTATCGCGGCGGCCATTTTCCTCAGCGGCCTTATCAAAACCAAGGCCGGCCACACGTGCGGTTTATCCGACTCGAGCTCAGTCATTTGTTTCTGTTTTCTAGTTCAACAGAGGGGCGAATTCAAACAGTTGTTTGCGTGAAACTTTTGATGCATTAGAAATGTATAAATAAAAGATTCATTCCATTTATCTCGTACTTGAAAGCGAAACAAAAGTGTTTATAATTTCATTAGAGTTTTGGTTTTTTTTTTCTGACATTCTTCCTCTTCAACTAAAAAAAAAGTTCAAACATAAATTATAGGTTCTTAAATATTTCTTTAAAGTAAGAAGGTAATCGAAAGAATTCCTGCTTTAATTTGACTATATTAATTCCCTTTACCACCAACGCAAATTTTTTCAATTAAGACTCAATTAGTAACAAATGTGCCGTGTAGCTGCAAAAGTGGCCATCTCCAAATAAAGAAAATTTTGAGAAAAGTGGATTTTCTGTCACATCTAATCAAAATGAGATTTGAAAAATAAACTGCATGACATTCGAAGCGTTTCGGCAATGTATTCTAATTACCAATTTATGATGGTGAGATGTTAAGAGGGTCAAATGGACATATAATCTTTGAAAAAACCTATTTTTGAAAAGTGGAGATGGTTACTTCTGCAGCTACACGACACAAATAGCTTATTTTAGTATACTAACATCTAGATTTGAAGCATCACGTGTACTATTTTGTGGCGTACTTCGTAATTTTGAACCGCAATCAGATGAAAAGGACAAAACAATAAATTTTTAAGAAAGTAATTATTAAAATTAGGTTGTAATTGGGAAAAGGTTAATAAGTACAATCATTTTAAACAGTTTTATTTAAAAAGAAACAGAAAAATGTAAACATTTAAGAAAAAAGCAATTTAAAAAGACCAAAGAATGAGCTGAATGATGTGAAAATAAAATAAATGAAATTGCCAATATTTCAACTGAAATATTCACATCTGTGATATAAAACTGAAAAAAAAAAAAAACTATGGAAGTTCAAGAATCATAAGCTCACTATCCAAGTAGTATTCCTCGATATATTTATTTTAAATATCAAAAAATGTAGAACAGAACATAATAGGGCCAGATTAAGTCCTGTATTAGCCCTTAGGCAAATCAATTTACGGGTCCTCCCCCTTCCATAACTGCCAAAGTCAGATTTTTTTATTGGTTTTAATTTAATATTTAAATAAGCAGTTTTTATATAAATATAGTTTTGAAAATTTTATATGACATTTAATTGCTTGTCAGCTTCAAGAAAGTTAGTTTCATTATCTCGAGTTTAAAAAAAAATTAAATTTAAAAATCAATTTTTTAACAAAACGGTAAAAAAAGCAACAAAATTTGTTTTAGTACATTCCAAATACTCATATACAAAGTTTGACAGGGGTGTTGATACTATGAGTCAATCCGTCAACTGTAAGGAAAAAGATTGACCGCACATACCTGCAAGAGAAATTTAAAACATGAAAAAATTGCTAAGAATAGTGTTTTGAAATTTAAGTAATATTTAATTTTAATTTAACTATGTTCGAGTACATAGAGCCCTTGTAAACCAAATAAAATTACACAAAATTAAATAACCCTGAAAATTCCGGAAAAAATTTCGATGCCTGAGGCCCCCGAAAGTTGCAGGGCCCCTAGGCAGTTGCCTACTTGATAATCCGACACTGGAACACATGACAATACCAACGGAAGCCACCATAAGCAGAAAAGCGATTTATTTCCCGCGCCTGAAAAATAGACTCGAGCGCATCGTTTTGCGGCAGCTGCGAGAATGCACCCAGAGAAAGGGAGAAAACGGCTCGAAGGTAACGCGTGTGGCTACCCCTGCTTCTTCAGCATATTGTCTATAATTCTTGTGCGGTTGACCTTCAAGCAGCGACTGCCCGAAAACGCTCGTGTGGCCGTATACTAAGACTTCAGAACGCGGTGCGGTTTCGTTGCCTAGCTCGCCATAATGGTGCCAACCCTTTAAAAAGCTCACAGAAAGGAAAACAATTAAGTTTCAGGATTACCGCATTTGGCGAACAATTACCTAAAAGAAATTCCCTTTTTTGCAACCGCACCGTAATTTGGACTCTGGCCAGCACGTTGAAACAAATTTTTCTTCTTCTTCCTGAACGCCTTTCAAAACTTTCTTCAACTGATTTATTTCCACGTTGATTTCATCTTCTTTCATTGTTTCGAAAATATTTAACAGCGCGATTGATATTTAATATCAACTCATTGAGATACTTTGTTAGTGTTTGGAAATTGAAATCACGTGAACCATCAATTGCTATAGAACACGTGATCCATCAATTACTGTTGTCAAATCCTGTACTTAAATAACGCATTTTTGGGAGTCGCATAAGAAAAATATTTGTACAGAATGAAAAAAAAACAATGTATGACGATTTTAGAAACAGAATAATTATTCAAAAGCTTATAATTCGTTCAATAACCTGAACAATAATGATGGTCAGCATTTTTGTCCCCATTTTTATCTATATACATTTAGATTTGTGTAAGTTTCCCCTTTGTGCAGACTCACCATTCATATCTTTTACTCTTAAAAATAAGTTGTTATTCAAGATTATTTTCCCCTTACACTTTGGACATCTAGGAAAACAAAGTGATCCTAAAATTGGTAATTGCAATCAAATTCAATATCTAATCGATTGGACGATTGGAAAAAGGATAACATTCCAGTGGAATCTTATTGGAATCTTACACTTTTTCCAATCACCCATTCAGTTTAAGGAACATAACTATTCCAAGGAGAGTTCCTAGTAGCTACATGAAAACTAATGCTATATATATACTTTTTGACACCTTTTCTGTAACACTGATTTGTTGATTGCTTAGTTGCGAACAATCAAAGATTAATCTTAAATTTGAATTAAAGAATGAGTTTCTGAAAACTGTGAACAGTCATTGGACGCGACATATTTTGCTCCCAAGAGAATCATTCGAAATAAGTTCACAGTTCAAAAACTAATACCTCAAATTCTGCTGTTCTGCATGATTAACACATTACGGGGAGGTATTACACAGAATATTGGATATAATTCATCTTTGCAATGTTTTCGGTTGGTAATTATGCTTGAAATTGCATGCCATAACCGGTCTTTTTTCACTTTAAATAACTTCATAATTGAAATTTGAATATATTTCATGAAAATTTTTTTATATTTAAATTTTTACTATTACAATTTAATTTCTATTGAGATTAATCATTAGCTTAAATAAACAAATTTAACTCGATTGCATGCACACTTAATTAAACACTATTACCTCAATAATGTATCATCCAAGGTTGAATTAAAGAAAAAAAATCAGAAACAAACTTAGTACTAGTCCGAAATAAGCATGCGTATATTCTATGCGTAGTTTCAAAGACTGCGATGTTATATTATCCATTTTTCATACTTAATATGTGAATATGAAACTTCTTTGAAGTTGAGATGTGTGAGGTTTTAATAACTTAACTGAAATGCATGCGTTACAAAATCAAATGACAGAGCGAAGAGAGGTTCTGTTTTAATTCGACCGTTCGGCATTTTCATTGTAATTTTGTTTGTTACGCCGTCACAACCACACTTGCATTGTTCGATTTTCTTCGAATTTGGCAGCAATATTCTTTGAAGTCATTAAACACGACGTACATGTAAGGATTTTTATTTTTTAATTTGCTTCAAGATGTGGCCGTCCTTTTTTCAACGGTTCTGTCCAAACGGTTCATGCTATACCCAGCTCTCCTTGTCCTTGGGAATTGGGGAGAGGCTGTTCGTTTCGTGCTGTAGGAAGCCTTTTGTATTCCCGACCGTCCCGCTAAGGGCCTTACACCCTTTCGGGTAGGACAGATCAGTGTCTTACCTCCAATCTGAAGCTTAATATTTTTTTGCAACTTTGTTCCAGTAAATTTTTGACGCAACTCTTAATGGTTTACCAAAAATCGAATGGCGAGAGCTAGAAATATTGTTATAGAAATATGTTGCTGACTTACCGAGAGCGAAAGAGTGAGAAAGAATGCCACACCTACCCCTCTCACCCCCCTCCAGGATACGCAACTGGATAAACCTTTAAAGACTGCGTTAAAAATCATATCTTAGGTTGTTGTTTTTTTTTTACTTTGCCTCGAGGCCCACTGTTCACAGAACTGCTAGCTATAAAACTTCTTCACTTTTTCTAATGTAATTAAACTCTGAAGTCAGAAATCAGCCACCACGGAAATCACAGCAAGTATGAATGAAATCCATTCACTTACCATTTCTGACAAATTCAGGATCAGTATTATTTTCCAACTTCTTAAAATAAGGCAATACTTCTTCAAAACTCCAACCAGTAGCACCTTGGGCTGCCCAGTTATCATAATCTTTTCTGTTGCCTCGAACACTTTGCAAACCATTTATAATGGACGAACCTCCTATGGCTTTTCCAGCTGACATTGTAAATGTCTGTAATTAGCAAGGAGTTAATAAGAGGATTTTTAGCTTTTCTATTATACTCTATATAAAGATTATTATCATTGGGTTTAGAGTAAAAAACCTTTGTTGTTATCATTGCCTAATTAAAGGTTTAATACTCAGAACCAGATGTGAATTTGTCTTAACTTCAACTTCTAAAATAATTTTTTTTGGAGGAGTAAATGTTTGCAGATGTTAGTGCCGAATTTTCGAAAAGTTTAAAGAACAGATCTGAAATTTTGAATTAACTCCGAAATCTTTCCCCAAAATTCCTCGAATTCTCATGAGCTTCTGGAGCAGTAATTTGTAGTTCCTCAATAAGTCTAAAATCAGTTATGCATGAGTCCTTTAATTCTTAGGAATATGTTCTGTTAATCGTATTCTAAAGTCAGTTCATCACAGTAATCCTCAGATCAAGTAAATATACCTTAACGCTACTTATTTATTTGTTTATTAAGTTTTAATTTTATTGAAACTCTAATTTAAAGTCATTATGTATTAAATAGCTTTATTTTCGTATTTGCACACAGAAAATATGCATTACTACATGGGAATATTTTGTAATGTTGTATGTAGGTATGCACACAACATTCGGCACGAATGATAATGTTCTTGGCGGAGAACATCTCTGAATATAAAAGCGATTACCACAGTAGTGAAGAATATGGAAATTGACGACGCCAGAAAAAGCAATGATGTCAGGTTTAAAATTAAAATTTTTCCTAATAATATCAAATTATGTTATTTGAAACAACGAAAACACTTCCGAAAGACGAGTTTAATTATTTAGATCAATAAAATTGCTATTCTAGCCCGTTTTAAAACGAAATCGTGTTATCTGACAAATGAATATCCAGGGAGTCCATTCTGCAGCATTCAAATGTTCTTGGGCGTACGATGGACGTTTGACGATATATCTTTGCTATTAGGGATTAGTTTTATCAAAACTTCGCTTTTGTGCTTTTAATTGCGCAAATTAAAAGATTTATCAACCAAGTGTTCCTTAGAAATACACCGAAAAGATATGGTTCTAGACATGCATTCTACTTCCAGAAATCTATGATTGGCTTGCAACCATCCCAACTTTCCAAAAGCAGGTATAAGAGTTTTCGTATCACCCAATTCATTCACCACTTTCCTCCAATCAATCTACTTTTACAAGGCATAAAAGACGAAAGACTATTATTAATTATCAGGAGATATAGAGAAATTTTCCCCTGCTGCTCCAAAATTTTGAAATCTCTAGTTCTTCTTAACATTAAATATAGTTGGAATATACTGTGGTGACTTTTTTTAGTCCTTGAATAGAACATCTATCAAACTTTTTCAGTTAACAACTTAAACTTTCATTAAATACTCTAAAAAATCTGCGTTTCATTGTCATATTTATTGTATTTCAAATTTAGCAAGTAATTTATACTAACTTGTTAAAAGCGAATGTCATTTTTAACTAATTTTTTGAAAATACAGAAATTTGAAAATCGTTTATTTTTATACTCTATACTCCGAAGAATTGGTACAAATTTCTGATACTTTATTAAATTAAGTTTTCGTGGGTTTTATTATTTCTTTCCTCTTTTCTTTTTGTTTCGTTCAATGAACTTCCTGTTTATAAAACAAATGCTAAATGCTCACTTACTCGATTTATTAAGCCCCTTCCGGCATTTACTTGAGAAGTGGTCTGAAAGTTCCAGTCAAGGTCTGTTTTTGTAAAATATCTATTCAATACGGGACAGTCTGTCAACTTTGGAGGAGATTTACCGGCTTCAAGGAGGACTACAGTTACACAGCCTTTTTCCGAAAGACGACTAGCAACTACAGATCCTGCTGAACCAGCACCAACTGAAAGAAGCAAAATGGAATTACATTTTCCAAAATCACAAAATAAAACAAAAGCTCATTTAAAATGCAAATAAAAATTTAATAGACATGTGATTTTAAAATGCAGGGACAAACTGAACGGAAAGGAGAGGCATACAGAAATAAGTCATGTTTTCAATGCAACATGGGGTCCGAAACGCAAAGATGGGACGACAAAGTGTGGGGAGGCTTTTAGTCAGTGAATTAAATAAAAGAAAAGGACACACCAGATAAAATATACAATAACGGTTTAATGGAATATAAATTTGCAACAGCTTATTATGCTTCGTTCAGTTACGTATTGCTGTCGTGTGAGCTTTAATGGAATTTGAGCCATCAAACCGGAAGCAATGTGTCACTTTTAAAGGAGATAATACAAACAGCTATAGGGATTTTTAAAGTAAAATCAAAATTCTAGTTTAGTTCTGGGGTTGCACTGCCCATAACCCCCTAGGTTTCTACTGATTAAGTAAAAGAAAGGATCACTAGATAAACTGTACAAGACAGACATAATGGGATCAAATTCGCAATAGCTCAACAACACACCAGCATATCCAGATACAAGGACAAAATGTAAACAACAAACTTGTGGTGTATTTAAAGTTAGATATTCAAAGGGCAGTGGTGTAGCTGCATCTTTTGTCGCCATGGGCGAAAAAAAATACATAAACTTTTAAAAAAAATCCAGGAAAAAATGTGTTTTGGTAACAATTCGTCGTTTGACACCTAATCTCTGCTGAAAGTTTGGAAGAATTTCCGCAAAACACCAGTCTTTTCGTTCACATACCGGCAGTTTACAGACCGAAGGGCGAAAATGCAGTAATTATTGGATTTTACGTACAATGATTGAGGTTAGTTCTCGGCTCTGCTAGTCCTTTTTCCCTCCATATCTGATTTTACAGCCTGAAGTCCTGGGGGTGAACAGCCCCCTCCGCCTTAGCTACACCCCTGCAAGGACTTCTCTCGAATCATACACGCGTCGTTTTCATGCAACGTTTCTGCTGCGTATTTGCC